>REGM01000083.1:891957-927019 GCA_004194415.1 Aurelia aurita | reverse complement strand
TTTTGGCAATTATAGTCTATGCCAGTCTAGGCAAGGGTATGATTTTTGGCAATTTTCATTCAGGAAAGGCAAAATTTTCTTAATTTGTGTCTAGAAACCCAAAATTTTGGCGATTTTGGCCTAGAGAAGGCGAAATTTTGGTGATTTGTGCCTAGAAAACGGCAAATTATGGCACTTTTGGTCTAGAAATTAGTCTAGCCAAGGGTATCATTTTCACAAAAATTGGTCTAGCCAACGGTACCATTTTCAAGATGCTGGCAGCACACCCCTATCCGAAATTTGGCCCATGCTTCCTGCAGAAACATGAAAGAAAACAAAACCTCTTTAATGTTTTATTTTAGATTTTAGTATTTTGGTCCATAATTGCTTGCTTAGTAAGTGAGTGGGTGAGAATACTCCTATTGTTCTATAGTTAAATCGACCTTTTGTTTCTCACTCGGAATTCTTTGGTCTCCAAACAATTCTTTGAGTCTCCTTTTGTTCTCTAGACAATCGTTGGAGTCTTCTATTGTCTGTCGCTGTTTGTGAGGTCGTGAACACGGAGTCAGTTATCTTATCACGACTGCTCAGTTTTAGTATATTTAATGAATCATAGTTATAGATGAATATTCTTAAATTTAGGAAAAACGTTATATGTTTATTATGTATCTGATTACCGGTGAATTATATATGGCAGTTCGTTGTAAGACCATCCCTCAACTGTGTCTGGGAGGGATATTATACTAGGCCTGCGCGACTAGCAGCCTAGACTGCTCATTTTGAAACAATTTTATCTTAAATTTAGTTTATAATATTATTAGATTGCTGAATTAATTACCGGTGAGTTATACACAGCAGTTTGTTGGACATAAGTTGATGGAAACCATCCCTCGATTGTAGCTTGGCCATCAGTTGAGTCATGGTTGACAAGTGTACCTCTCCACCATCCATTTTCGCCACGTTCCAATACATTTATTTTCTCACCAGCCCCGAAGTTAAGTCCATGATCAGCAGTGTACTCGTAGATTGCCTGTACAATGTCAGTCATTTTGTTAATAATATATTCCAATTATCGAATTGAACAAATCCTCAGACATTCAGTAATTAAAACAATATTTCCGCCAAGGTGTAAATCCTTCGGCTCACTCGTTGTTAGGCTGACTGAGAATGGCTCAGGCCACTTCCCTTCAAAACAAATACCCCAACTTCAACATGAAATATGAACCACTTCAACGCAACGAATTTCCAACGAATAAACAAATAATAGTTGCTTATTGAATGATTCTTCCTTTGGTAATCCGTTTGTGGTAATTAACAGTCGATGAAAGTGAATAAAAGCTGCTTTAAAATGAAGAGACTTCTCTTTCCATCCTTTAAATCCTGGCTGCTCATATCCGCTTCTTGTTCTTGTTGCACTGATTTGAAATCCGACACCTTCACTACTTGACCCCCTGATAAATTCCACAAATTACTATCATCCGGGGGCTACGTCTATTTTAATTTTCGTCTGAATGACGTAAGTGTCTTGCTCCACCTCAACTTTAGATATATTACCTTTGCTTTACTGCGTTTATTGAGTTGAACTAACATCTATTGACAATAATTTAATGTATCAGCAATTCAATTCAATACATAAATTGGAATCATGAGACTATGGTAGTAAATCTATACTAAACCTGAATGATGTCTGAGTCATGATCCACGCTCCACCGCCAATTTGGGGCAGAGGCAGACAGACAGAGGTATTGAAATATGAAAAAAATTTGAAAAACAAATTCGTGATAATTGTGAAAGATTTATCGACCAAAGCTAATGATCCACTCTGATTTACAATTTCTTGAATTCCTTCTATTTGTTATGACTAGAATAGGCCTAGAATGACTAGAATAGATATTCAATTTTCCTGATTATACGGCACCTTGCACGTTACCAAATATAGCAAGGCATCAGGTTTGTGGACAGAGTAACACGTTCAAGGGCGTAGACAGAATTTCTATGGAGGCACACAAACCCATGGTTATTGACCACGGAAAGGATAGAGGCCAGTATATTAACAGAAACTTCTAATTCCATTCTTTCTAGCATCTTGTTTATGCATCTCAAAATGTCGAAAAGAAACATCTTTAAACATACAAGACAGACGAAAAGTTTAGTAACGCACCAAACTGTATTTTTAAGCAGATTGCAATAAGCACAAGGAAACTAACACTGACGACAGCAACATTTAATTTGCGTGGAACTGGGATAGAGTGTCTATTGTGCTCATACATATTTGATAGCCTGTCTTCAAGGCCCAACTGGGGTCTGGGATACAGGCTAACATTCATGCATTGCTCTAATTGGCTTGGAGGGCTTGGAAATGTTGACAGGAAGATTTCATAGTGTCCCAAGATTTTATGTCACCAAATCCTCTATAATCTTAGCAATGTTGGGACCTATCAATGAACAATGCGTAATTGTGGGTTAACTTTAAAACTTTTCAATCTTTTGAGGCCAAAGGTACAAAACAGATAAATTTCTAGGAAGTTGCATGATGATGTAACAAATGTTGATACGCCAAGATAAAGTTATTAATTTGATAGGACAGGAACCTGTGTTTCAGTAAAAACTGAAAGAGCAGATAACCACATGTCTGAATTCACCAACAAAAGTTTCTATGACACAATCTCTAAATTCAAAGGATAGGAAGGGTATAGTTTCAATGACGATGTAATCTAACTACTGTGTGTCGATCCACGTCCAGTTACGACCTCTTGTTTCAATTGACGATAATTCTTCCTCTTCGTGAATTCATTCAACGACCGGTGATGTAATCTTATACGGCATAGATCCATCCTAAGCTCATGTCTTTCTTTCAAAGGGAAAGTGCGATCATAAATAGGCTGCAGTAAGTTACCTAACCTTTCAAGCCCTTCATAATCCAAAAAGACATAATAGCCATTTAACCAGCCTTTTTTTAAAGTTGGAGGCACATGATAACATCTGCAATCTAATTTTTGTTAGTAGCAAATCAATTATCGTAAGGACGAATGGTTCAAGTTGCTTGCACACGCGAAGGAACGATACAAATACAACCAGTTGAAAAATCGAACATGTTCTATAAAAGCAACTATATAAAAACAAAGCATTAACACAGATTTAAAACGCAAAAATCTAATTGATTTACAATGACGATAAACCAAAAATATCTTTTTCCGCTTAGTTCCTAAACATCAAGTAAAATGACTTCATGAAATGATAATGCTCGGATTGCATCATTTCATAAAAAATAATCCACAAATAAGTTCAAGTAGCCATAAGAACAACATGTACGCAGGTAGTTCGTTGGCTATAAAAACGTTCGTTGCAATAAAAGCTCAAAATCATTGTTCTAAGTTTACATAAAGGAACTCTTTACAAGAAAGGAAACTCTCACATGACCAGAAAATTAAAAAAAAATTGTGAACTGCAAAAATTGCGAGAAATTTGTTTAAATCCCACTTGAGTGAGATCTCACCTTCTCTCGAGGGAGATCCCACTCAACCGGGCTGGCCCACCTCTCATATAAACACAAATTTATTTTCCTACAGAAATCACAATGCAGATTGCAGGTGCGATCTCACTCAAGTGAGCTTGCCCACCCAGGTGTAAGCTAGCCCATTTCATATGAAGAGACCCTTAAAGGGGCCTTTGCAACCGGCATGCTTTGTGAATACATCCTTTTGTAGTCTCTTTGTTGTCGCCATATTAATGGTCCACTAAAAAGGCCGCCAACAAAGAGATGGCACGTGCAAGGCATGCCGGTTGCAAAAGCCCCTTTAAAGTCCAAAATATATTATTCATATCAATTATGGGCTGTGAAATGTTCACAAAGATGTTCCACAGACGCAAACAATGATAATTTAAGGAATTTGAGTTCTCAAACCTCGGTGGGTCGAATTCTTAGTTTCTTAAAAACAATACATAGTACCTTTTTACACACAAGAATTCACTACCTCAAATTCTGGCAACACAATGCAACAAAATTTCGATTAATGCATAACAAAATCTAGCATTTCAATGCCAAAAGTGTTTCATAAAACAACATCATTCCGCTTTTACTCTTGGCATTGGCAACCTCAATTTAATGGCGACTTTCACGTTCAGCAATAACTACAAATAAACATCCTATCCTCCTTAAAAATCTTCCTGTAAAAACTAACTCCAACTACAATAGTTTCCTACATGCTATAAAAAGCCTACATTCTCATCTGAGTAAAACACTTTACCAAATATGAGCAATGATATACGTTTTTACAATAAATTTTTTCTTTAGATACAAGACCTACTGTATGATACAAATGGCTCTACTAGCAATTCAAGGCATGGCTGCAGCCCTGCAGAGAGGGTTTCGATGCTCTAAGGCAAGCCAGAAAGTTGTCGCCCCATGGAGTGAACTGGGGTACATTTTTGCGACCATGCCCTTTTCATTGACTGAAAATCCTTCTTTGTAACGATATTTTACATAGAAAAGAAGAGGCCATCTCCACGCTCCTCCTCAGCGTCGCACCAATTTAACAACGGCAGTCTTATCTTAAGTCGAGTAAGTTGTTTGTTGTACCTCCTGGTTAACTTGTGTTATGGTCTAAAGCTCATATTATCGTGGCTTAGTGTAGGGTCAAATGAATGTTATCCTTCATTCCTTCCTCCAAAACATATAAAACGAGCTATTTTATGGGGCCTCTTGGTGCTGGCTGCCCCAGTGCATGTGCTTGCCCCTCTTGTCATCCCCGCTGCAGCACTAATTCAAAGGTGTCTCTAGTTTCCAATAAGCCACAAGGAAGGTAGCAGGAGAGGTTGTTTTCCTTCATCCCGATATGGACTAAACAGAATACTGAGTTATCATCCAGCCAAGCCTCAAATAATCGCATGAAAATTTTAAGTAATCACTTATCAAAACTTCTCTCTTGTTAGAGGATTTACATTCCAGGCATGGCTTTTCAAGAGAAATGATTTTCAAGTTTTGGTGCAAGGATATTTGACAGATACTCACTTATCAAGACTGTGTTCTTACGTATTCAGTAGCTAGAAATATTACTTTAGTCCCTTGTTGCCCTGTCGTAATTCTTGCTCAACTGGTCGGTACACCTACCGTCAAGTCAAAACCATAGGACTCAGGTAATAAGTCAAAGCGGCATCTTACCGTTAGATACCGCGTAATAATAATGATAATCAGTTTTTAAGGTCGCTTTTTAATGGTTCCTCTGTAGATATTTGTGTTTTGTACAGCGGACACAACGAGGTACACGTGATCACCCATGGTGAAAAAGTCCATATCACGTGTTCGTTTCGATTCCATTTCTTGTAGCTTGATGAAGGAACGTGCTGGTTTATCGTAAACATAAATGGCTGGGTTTGATTTTGAGTTGACTACAGCCAAATACGTTTCTTCTTTGCCATTGCTCATGAGGGAACTTGTGATGCTTGCAAATCCACGGGCCTAACACAAGGAAACGAAAAAATTTAGCATTCAACAGGAGTTAGGAGTTAGCAATTAGGAACATTAAACATTTGCATTTCAATGTTATCCCATAGGCAGGAAAAACACATTACAAAAGTGTATTCCTTGGATCAAACAAAATATCAGCATGCCATATTTCACTTTCTTTTTAGCGATGACGATGAATAATACGATTGATCATTGTACCGTTGAAACATTTTGATAGACTGTTATAGCCCCTTTTCAACCTTGTCATACGTAGTCTCCAAGCAAAAGTGACCATAAATTTAGAACAAAATGACGGGAATGACCAATTGTAGTGAAAATAATTGTTACTTCTAAGTTGGTCTTTAGCAGAGACGTAGGAACCGGGGGCACTGGGGGCACGTGCCCTTTTTGTTTCGGGAAATGCCCCTTTAGCTTAGTGAAAAAGTGCCCTTGAAGTGCTGTGCCCCTCCAAGTTCAATGTGCTTCCTACGGCCCTGGTCTTTAGCCTATAAAATGTGCTGTGGTTTGGGAAAATGATACATTTCCTCTCACAGCCAAATGTTGACTCACCTGACATGGGATAAGGAAACCAAGTGCCTAAAGTGCACGCATCTTGATTAGAAAACTGAGGTACGGGGTTGGAACCAAGTTTCTTAATTTTAAGCATAGTTTCGTACCAAACGTTTCATACGAGTTTATCATTCTCTAATTGTAAACTTTGGCTTATTTCTTGCCAAAAAAACTGGGGAAAATCGAAGCTGCAAACTGCAAAGTTTCTTAACTATTTTAACTCGGGTATCACTGTTTCTTCATTTTTTTAAAGTGGCCTAAGGATTCTCATAATCAGTTTCTTTAAAAAATGAGTGTAATGCCTTACCACACGTGTTTCAATAACTTGATGTGCTCTGAATGTTTTGCCATCCCATCTGAGAATGACAGAAGGTTCAATATTGAATTTCCCCACAATCAAATAATGTTCTTCTCCAATGTTCAAATGGTGCAAGGCGTATCCTCTGTCGACGTCACTCACTGTAATGTACTCGGTAAATGTGCCATTTTCAGATGTCGAAACATACAAATTGATGTAAGGACCATTCGCCATTGCTGGATAAAAAAGATGGTTCGAAAAATTATAAGCGGTTCTGAAGGGGTAAAATGGGTTTTGAAGTGTACAATCGGATTCTATGCTCTTTACGCGTTTGAAAATTCGTTATGTGGAGAGAGAATAGTTGATAAGTTCGAATGAATCAACATATTTTTGATAGCCAAAAGGCTAAAGTGTTTCTTGTGATTTTTCTTCCATTTTGCTGAGCATAGAAAATATAGGTAAAAGTGAATTTACGAAAAATCCATTACTTCGAAATGATTGAAAAAGGACCTCAAACCCTTGATCATATTATAACGACCTCCTGATTCAAGCACATGTCATCTCTGTCAAGAGTTAATAATCAAGTCTTTACAAAAGCAATAACGTTTACGATCTAATACTGATGTAAAGATAACCTTTAAACTCTTGGGGGAAATGAAATGCATTTGCATATTGCTCTGGGCTCTGGGTAAGGAGAATCTTTATAATTTATTCAAATGTTTCAGGCCCTTCTTCACGAATTTCAAAGTAAAATAATTTCGTTATCTCAATTTTACCTCTATTTCCAAGCCTCGGAAAATAGAAGAAAATTAACAACAAAATACTTTTTCAGAATTTCAGCTATCAACCAAACTTTTTGATTTATTCGAATTTTGTCACG
Source organism: Aurelia aurita (assembly GCA_004194415.1). NCBI lineage: Eukaryota > Metazoa > Cnidaria > Scyphozoa > Semaeostomeae > Ulmaridae > Aurelia > Aurelia aurita. Next base: position 919,846 of record REGM01000083.1, on the reverse strand, counting down.
GATTCTACGTATAACGAATTTTCGAACGTGTGAAGTTCTTTTTGGCACACCCGGTAGGTTTCTAATTTGTACAGCTTATTGTTAATCTTTTTGTTTAAAGCAGAAAGTGCTGAAGTTTTTTTTCACCGGGAATTCCTGCCACTCTTTTAGATATACAGTCTATGATAAAATACCATTCCCAGCCTATTATTGTCGCTACACGTATTTTGTTATAAGAACCGCTTATTAGAAACTCAAGACTCAGATTGATGAACAATTTTTTAAATTTAGCACTGGGACAAAAAATAAACTATTTATTTTAGTCAAGGAAATCCTTAGCATAATTTTAATTTATTTTCACAAGGCTTCGTTTTTAAATGTTCACGAGGGGACAGGAAGTAAACATAAAGATTGTTATGGACCATTAAGAAACTCGTAAGAAACTATGAGTATTCAAAATCTTTATACTTTTAAGAAACTTTTAGTACTGACTCAAATTCTTAGTTTCTTATATAAAAAAAGACGTGTATTGGCTTTCGTCCGTTGTCTCTCCCTGCCTTGTGAGCTTATGAGCAACAATTCCACTGACCTTGGCCTAAATTGGGCCTAATCGCTTTTTCGAATCTAGCTCCCTTCAGTTCGGCCCAATTTAGGCCAAGGTCGGTTGAATTGTTGCTCATAAGCTCACAGGGCGGGGAGAGATAAAACAAAGAAGACAACAACAAACAAAACAAGGTAAGTAAACGTTTATTTATTAATTACATAATAGGTGTCCTGACACCCTTGATGTCACATCACATCTCCCCCCTTTGAAAAATTTAGATGACTTACCAACGAAGGCCAAAAACATTCTGTTTCCAATTTGAAACGACTCTACATCAGTCCCATGAGCATGGACAATCTGATGAGGGACAAATCGTTTCTTCACTTCATTCCATCGATAAATAGAAGAGGTAGGCCCATGAATTGAAGAATAAACTAGATACGACGTCTTGCCAAATTGGACAAATTGAACATCAAAAACATTCTTCACTGGAATTTGCTGAAATTCTTCAATAATACTCTCAGTCTTGAATTGATAAACAAATGATGGAGATTCACTGTTGCTTGCGATGGCCAAATGAAGTTTTCCGTTCATTACAAATGTCTTCCAATTTCTGGCATCACGAACTGGTAGCTCTTTCATTGGCCAAAATCTGTAACAAAAAATCATCCAAATTCACAAAAATTCGAATTTTTTCTGCTACTTTTTCTTTTACTTATAGTAGAGTTCCTTGTGTCGTGATTTTGGTTCTCGCTGGATTTCTCTGCCTAAATTGATTTTGTTGCATAAACCCCTTCTTTGAGGTCTGCTCTTTCTTAAAAGAGAATTGGGCACAATAGGCATGTAAGAAGCGTCGGAAAATACTTTGTGGACTTCATTAGTTGTCAATTTTTCATTGTCAGTGTCCACCATTTACAAATTACTTTAAAAAACTAGTGGATAATAAATACTTACATGTGATAGAAATGCTCAGAATATAAACGCTGCATTGTAAAATCCGAGACTTGGAAAAACATAGGTTGCATGTGCATTCTTCACAACTCGAATGTTTAATTTTCTGTCCAAACTATGAAACAGATTCAGAATTCCATACAGGTGGAGAGAAGGATGGCCAGTCGCTGCCCTCAATTTCTGGTGGGCTGATCGACTTCTTATCATTATTGCTTAAGTATTAACTATTATCTCGAGAGAAAAGCCGAAAGCGGCATAACAGGACTAGAAAAACATTATCTACACAATAACATCATCTTGCCGAATTCTAGCAAAAATACACAAGAAAGAATCCTGAACTGTAAAATTGTAAGATTGAGTCTCCTTTCTTGTCAGAATAAAACTTCAACAGATACGTTACACGCTAGAGCATGCTTCTCAATCTCGTCCCCAGAGTGAGTTCGTTGCTCTACCTCTACTCTGGGATACAAGTGGCCGTTCTGCAATTTGATTGGCTATTCGAAAACAATAGATAACACTAACTATTTCTCGAAAACTTACTAATTATTCGAATAGCAACAATATAACCTAGTCACTAAGAAAACAACCAATACGATCTCCTGTTATACAATGTTACTGTGTTGTTTGGAATCGAGGTCGCATAATGAGCGTTACCCTGCCAACCACAAATCCATAATGGCTGCTAATCCGCCCTTATTTTGGGCGGATTGGGACTAAGTGTACCAGGGTGTTCACTCGGCTTCGTGACTAGCGTTAGCGTATGACGTAAGAACACCCTGGGAACGAGGTTGCATGCTTCTGTGAAACATGGAACATTTTTGTGAGCAAAAAGATGCAGCCTACCCCGTACGGAGCCATTTTTTAATAGAAAAGCTCTTGCCAAGAACAGAACTCATAAAGTAAAAATTTTCACCAAACTGAACAACTCCAACATCCCATGTGTCACCATGGATGCTTTGAATCATACTCTTGCTTTCAAATATTGTCATCGTGTCTTTCATACCTAGCAGGGGAAATGAAGATTCGAACAATTTAGAAGAAGGATTAGGGCCGAAGCCAGTGGGTGGGGGGGGGCGGGGGTAGAGCACCCCTCCAGAAGGCCGTTTGTCGGAAATTTCACTCCACCACCTGTCGGGTTTTTTGTGATTTACAGCTCCACCTTTAAAATATTTTGCCGGAGAAATGATTTTGACTCTGCAGCATCTTTTTTGCTTCATATTTACTAATTTTGAAAGTTGCAAGGTTGGATTGCAACATAATTCTAGATTTTAGTTATTGAAGGACAAGGAGTATATCAGTCATGATTGTAGCGTATGTTCCTACAACTGGCGTTGTTGCTGTTATTGTTGTTGATGTTGCAGTCGGAAAATGTTGGTTCTTTGCCCCCCTATGAATTCATGGCTGGTATCGGCCCTGAGAAGGATCGATGTCAATCTAATCGACAAATTATATCGCTCGTTTAACACAAATGTACACAAGTTTAAGAATCCTTTCAAGAAATAGTTTCCTAACAATATTCTAGCGACAGCGTGATACTAAGTCTAGCCTATACCAACAAACTTAGCTTGGCAAAGAAATGAAATTTTGGATAGGGTGGCTACAGAATAAACATTGTGCAACAAGCAGATTCTTCAATGTTCATGAAAAATGTTGGTCTCTTGAACGGGTCATTCAAATGTAAGAAATAGTTGTGACAACAGCATCTCTTTATAACATAACTAAGCAGAAAGATAGAACAACAAAGTTCTGTACCACAAAGACAAATATATGTGACAAAAACAAGAAGGATAGACACTTACTTGGTGACATTGTTGGGTTTATAATGATCGGTTGAAATGGTTGTCGTTCATCTGATAAAATAAAACAGAAATTATCCATTTTGTAAAGAGCAACTGCGTAATAAATTAGGCCACATTTATCTACTGCCCCCGAGAACAATCCCAAAGACTGACTGCTGTTGGCTGAGACCGGTTCAAATGGTACAATCGTGCAAAAGTGATTGGCATCTGTTTTCACTGTGAACTATAGTGCTCTTCGTTTTGAATTTCAAATTAGGAAGCATTATTTGGCATTAGTAGTACAAATCATTAAAATTAGCAGCAAACTCACCGGCTTTGTCTTTGACATCGACACTTTTTAGATCTATAGAATAATGTAGGATATAAATTAGTAAATAGAAGTAGCATGTTACATGACACAGACTACAACAACCAATTCTAGAAACTTTTCGCAGTAATCTTTTCAGTCTCTAAGCCATTAATGGGAAAATGCTCCGGTAGATATCTAAATTCATGTATCTACTCTCGAATAAAACTATTTTCTGTTGGTAAACTCATCTTTTCGTTGAAAGAATCTTCCTTCAAGTACCCAGGTTTGAGGATATGCTGAGCGCTTTGTTTTATTTACATTTGCATGTTGACTAATCGGCCATACAAATCGCTTTATTTGCTTTTGTTCTGGCAATTCAACTGAAAGCGACTGATATTATTCGCTAGAAATTCATAAGAAAAGAAGAGGTCCCTATGCCGCCGCTGATCAGTGGTCGTTATTCGCCCAAAAGTGACATTTGCAGCATAGGAGAGAAATCTTTCAAATTACTGTGTAAATGCTTATCACACCTTTCTTTCGATTAAATGGCTTGAAAGGAACTTCAGGTACTTTAATCTAATTCNTTCTGTGAAACATGTAACATTTTTGTGAGAAAAAAGATGCAGCCTACCTCGTACTGAGCCATTTCTTAATAGAAAAGCTCTTGCCAAGAACAGAACTCATAAAGTAAAAATTTTCACCAAACTGAACAACTCCAACATCCCATGTGTCACCATGGATGCTTTGAATCATACTCTTGCTTTCAAATATTGTCATCGTGTCTTTCATACCTAGCAGGGAAAATGAAGATTCGAACAATTTAGAAGAAGGATTAGGGCCGAAGCCAGTGGTTGGGGGGGGGGGCGGGGGTGGAGCACCCCTCCAGAAGGCCGTTTGTCGGAAATTTCACTCAACCTGTCGGATTTTTTGTGATTTACAGGTCCACCTTTAAAAGATTTTGCCGGAGAAATGATTTTGAATCTGCAGCATCTTTTTGCTTCATATTTACTAATTTTGAAAATTCCAAGAATTCATGACTGGTATCAGCCCTGAGAAGGATCGATGTCAATCTAATCTACAAATTATATCGCTCGTTAAACACAAATGTACACAAGTTTACGAATCCTTTCAAGAAATAGTTTCCTAAAAACATTCTAGCGACAGCATGATACTAAGTCTAGCCTATACCAACAAACTTATCTTGGCAAAGAAATGAAATTTTGGAAAGGGTGGCTACAGAATAAACATTGTTCAACAAGCACATTCTTCAATGTTCATGAAAAATGTTGGTCTCTTGAACGGGTCATTTAAATGTAAGAAATAGTTGTGACAACAGCATCTCTTTATAACATAACTAAGCAGAAAGATAGAACAACAAAGTTCTGTACCACAAAGACAAATATCTGTGACAAAAAAGAAAGACGGACAGACACTTACTTGGTGACATTGTTGGGTTTATAATGATCGGTTGAAATGGTTGTCGTTCATCTGATAAAATAAAACAGAAATTATCCATTTTGTAAAGAGCAACTGCGTAATAAATTAGGCCACATTTATCTACTGCCCTCGAGAACAATCCCAAAGACTGACTGCTGTAGGCTGAGACCGGTTCAAATGGTACAATCGTGCAAAAATGATTGGCATCTGTTTTTGCTGTGAACTATAGTGCTCTTCGTTTTGAATTTCAAATTAGGAAGCATTACTTGGCATTAGTAGTACAAATCATTAAAATTAGCAGCAAACTCACCGGCTTTGTCTTTGACATCGACACTTTTTAGATCTATAGAATAATGTAGGATATAAATTAGTAAATAGAAGAAGCATGTTACATGACACAGACTAAAACAAATCTAGATTCATGTATCTACTCTCGAATAAAGCGTTTTTCTGTTGGTAAACTCATCTTTTCGTTGAAAGAATCTTCCTTCAAGTACCCAGGTTCGAGGATATGCTGAGCGCTTTGTCTTATTTACATTTGCATGTTGACTAATCGGCCATACAAATCGCTTTATTTGCTTTTGTTCTGGCAATTGAACTGAAAGCGACTGATATTATTCGCTAGAAATTCATAAGAAAAGAAGAGGTCCCTATGCCGCCGCTGATCAGTGGTCGTTATTCGCCCAAAAGTGACATTTGCAGCATAGGAGAGAAATCTCTCAAATTACTGTGTAAATGCTTATCACACCTTTCTTTCGATTAAATGACTTGAAAGGAACTTCAGGTACTTTAATCTAATTNGTACCCAGGTTCGAGGATATGCTGAGCGCTTTGTCTTATTTACATTTGCATGTTGACTAATCGGCCATACAAATCGCTTTATTTGCTTTTGTTCTGGCAATTGAACTGAAAGCGACTGATATTATTCGCTAGAAATTCATAAGAAAAGAAGAGGTCCCTATGCCGCCGCTGATCAGTGGTCGTTATTCGCCCAAAAGTGACATTTGCAGCATAGGAGAGAAATCTCTCAAATTACTGTGTAAATGCTTATCACACCTTTCTTTCGATTAAATGACTTGAAAGGAACTTCAGGTACTTTAATCTAATTCCTTTGATTAAACTTTAATTCTTGATCTCTTGATCATCTAAGGTAAAATATTTGTGAGGAAATTGAGCTTACCAAGTTTAACACAAAACATCTTTTTTCCATTTGAAGTGAGAAATTCATCGCTAGCACAGTCTGGCAGTGCAAAGAAACTTGGACTTCCCTGAAACAAATTTAGGTCCAATCAAATACGAATTTATAAATGAGAACAATTGTTTATCAAACCATAAGAAAGTTACATTATTCATAAAGCAATTCGATTGACTTAAATGATAAATTCTGCATCGTACTATTTAAAGATAACAATGTAAAATAAATTCATGGGTTTGAAATGAGATAACTGTTTCTGCAAAAAATTAAATCGAACATACCTTTGCCCGAACGGCATTTCCAGGTTCACCCTTAGGTCCTACTGGTCCTCTTATGCCCTATAAATTAAAAAATATTGTCAGCATAGCCATATCAGTTTTTAAGCGCCTTCTCTTCTTGATAATATCTTTTTTTCACAACTGTTTAGGCAGTGAATTGTTCGAACTCCTTAACCTTAATTAACAATCAAACTTTTTCTCTACCGGGTGAGTCAGAAAAAACAATCCCCGTTTAAAAGGCCACTGCTCCCTGGATATCAAAGCGATAATATTGACAAATACATTATTTAATGGTTGACATGTTCAAATATAATTTAAATTTTACCTGATTGAAATCAGCCACTCCGTTCTGAAATAATGAGCGATTTTCTGGAGAAAGCCTCTTCAAGAAACCTTCAAAACAGGCCTAAAATCACGAGCAAACTTTCCAAATATTTCTGCCTTACAGCAATGACTGGCACATGCTTTAACACGTGTTATCCTCTTGGGAGGATACAATCTCTGAGAATAATGTTATGTTCCCAGGAGGGATGGCACTTTCATCCTCCCAAAGGGATAAACCGTGCTAAAGCACCGTGCTAAAGCATGTACAAGTCATTGCTATTAAGGCAGAAATGTGACAGAAATTTGGTCGTGATTTTATGCCGTTTTTGAAGGTTTCTTGGAGGGGCTTTCTTGAGAAAATCGCTGATAATCTCAGAATGGAGTGGCCGATTTCAATCAGGTAAAATTTGGAATTTATTTGAACATGTCCACTATTAAACAATATATTCACCAATATTATTGCCTCCATATCCAAGGAGCAGTGGCCTTTCAAACGGGGATGTTTTTTCTGACTCATCCGGTAGTATTTGAAGTAGTATTCTGACTCATCCGGTAGTAATTGAATTTATTCCAGTTTTCGAATCCTCTTACCGTCCTCTTATTTTTCGATCTAAAATGCACGATAACTCACGATAACTCTAAAGATGGTAGCGAGAAACTTTTTACCAAGATGCATTGCGTTCTTTAATCGAATCCCTATAGAGTCGTTCAAGATTCGTAATTGGAATGTTATGCATCTTGGTAAAAATTTCATCGCCGCCACCTTTAGCGTAATCGTCCATAGAACCAGATGTTGGATTTTTCGATGTTATCAAACAGTCCCCTGGTCCCTTAGGATTACTCAATTCAGGATTCAAACATCGGGCTGCAACTTGATTCTCAATGTCAGAAGAGTTAAGAAAATTTGAAAAGAAACTTACCGGGACACCAGTTAATCCGGAGTCTCCCTGCCGATAAAAGAAAAAAACGATTAGCATCGTAAGGGATCGTAAGGTGAACGGAAGCACGAGAAACCCACGAAAGAGTTCCGATAAGACCTGAATTGTCACAAAGAAATACAATGAAACAATTGAGAAGTCTGATTCGCAAAGTCAAGGACCTAGGTCAGTCAAGACAACACTGAGGCATTGAGAGCTCTTTTGAGACCCTAGGGCTTTTCGATTTAGATGTTTTCTGTGGTTTTGTTGAGCGTCTCTCAAGAGCCTCCCCCCAACGTTTAACTAGTGCCAGCACGGGCTTTAGGAAACTCTGAATTAAAAATTAGATTTTCCTATGATACATCGAGTATTTTCTTCTTTTTTATTTCAATCGTGATACATTGAGGGCGAAGCGCGTGGCAGAGTGACGTGACGGAGATCCTTTATGCCAGTGGTATATGGCTCTAGGTCACGTCACTCTGCCACGCGCTTCGCCCTCGATGTATCACGATTGAAATATGAAAGAAGAAAATACTCGATGTATCATCGGAAAATCCAATTTTAAATTCAGAGTTTCCTAAAGCCCGTGTGATAACGACCAAATATTGGTAAATCTAATCTCTTTTATCGAATACTGCTACTTTTAATATTGTTTTCCCATATCGTGAATACAGAAGCATCAAATGTGCAACAGATCATGCATAAATACCGGGTGTCCCAAAAAAAAGTATACAGATTTGGTTGGGTCCAGCGATGTGAATTTAGCTTTAATCAATGGCTAATCACTCTCAAAATGTTCCTCTGTAGTTAACTTGAACATTGATACCTCGTTTGTTGGTATTGGTGCATTGAGAGCAGACGTATCAATCTTGAAAGCTCAAATTTGTACCACGTGCAAACCAGAGCTTTGGCCTTTTGGCCTAAGCAAATTCTTAAAGCACATCAAAATTGAAAACTGAAATCAAAGAAAAATCAAGAAATTGCCCAATGGGTGATTGGGGGATGACTTCTGGGCAAACAGAATATAATAAGATCTAACATTATTCAAATTTTATCAAGGCTATCGCTGATTTATTCGCTGTGCCTCAAGAATTTGTTTAGGCCAAAAGGCCAAAGCTCTGGTTTGCACGTGGATGTAAATTTTAGCTTTCGAGGTTAATATGTCTGCTTTCAAAGCACCAATACCAACAAACGAGGTATCCATGTTCAAGTTAACTATCGAGGAACATTTTTAGAGTAATTAGCCATCGATTAAAGCTAAATTCACATCGCTGGAGCCAACCAAATCCGTATACTTTCTTTTGGGACACCCGGTATTCTCTTTCTTGATAAACACAAGGTTGCTTCCAACTGGACAAGACTGGACGCAGTGAACAAGAATTACAAGCTTTTAGAGTTGGCTCTTTAAGTTGGTACAGGTATAAATATCCAAATATGAATGTACATAAATGTCCCACCTTTAATCCTCTAGGTCCTCGAGGTCCTGTTGGCCCTGCTACTGTGTTTGCAACTTGTCTTTTCAGTCTTTCAATTTCTAGCTGTTAAAAAAGAATATTTCTCATTAATTCGTTACTTCTCACAATACTGGGCTTGACGAAAAGTAATTTGCCTCTTTGGTAGCCCCCTGAAAGAAAGCTTTGTTTTCATACCCTCAAAAGACTAAGACATGCGACTCACTTCTCTATCAAACATTTGAGCTGGTAAAATGATTTGAAAGGTCACCTGAATGTATTTTGCAACAAAAATACTTTACTTTCAGTAGACTGTTGAGGAGGAAAATAAGTTTGTGCAAGGTCGGTATTCTGTGGATGAAGGTGATAGACATGCACGTGTTTTTTCCTTACCTAACCCTTTCAACCCTCTCGCTTTTCGATTTACATCCCTATCCCGTCTCTCTGCCTTCGCAAGAACATACATTATTTTCTCTGCATATTCCCAGTATTTAATGTTTCTTGTTAATTCTATGAGTTTTAAACATAGTACCAAATAGTTTCTTGTTAATTAGATTTAGATATCAGATGACTTTTTAGTTGCGTTGTTTATTAGAGCATATGCAGTTCGTATTTTGCAGGTAAGAACATACAACAAAAGTTACCAAAATAAACGATCAAAACTAGAAAGATGACCAAGAAGCTGACAAGGCAGAAACATCATGTCGTAATTCTGGAGCTTTGTCAATAAACAACGAAATCTCCTTAAAGCAAAGGACCAAAGAGGTGGCTTACGGAATGCACGGAATATTTATTTAATGTTTGTTGTTAATGCCATGAGTCTTAAAGTACCAAACGAAGTTTTCTCAAAGAAAGGACATTTAGATTTAGAATTTAGATTACTTTTTAGTTGCGTTGTTTACTAGAGCACGAACCGATCGTTGGTTTGCCGTTAACTAAAAATAACAAAAGAACATAAAGCAAAACTACCATAATAAACGTTTAACAATTTAAATATAACTGAGGATAGAAACTTTATTACGTAATTCAAGGGTGGGCATGTTGCAATGAGGACAGTGGTCCTATGTATGTCCACATAACCGGTTTATTTCTCCCATACTATGTTAATGTCTGTCCCTAAAATCAGGTTTATTTTGAACTTTTGAACTCTTTCCAACAATATCATTTTAAAACTAACTTGGACTGTTCATGTTCTTGGATGTTGGTCAATATTTGTCCTCAAAATTGGGTTTTATCGGAGTATTATAAAAATGTATGTCCCCAAAACCAGTCTTCTTAAGGGCGCAATTTGTACTGGTACGCTGAAAAATGGGTTGGTGAAATCGTTTTTCCAAGACATACATAGGACCACCAAGAACACAGCACATGCCCACCCTTGGTAATTCAGGGTTCTTGTGCATGAACAACGATATCTCTTAAAGTAAAAGAACTTCCGTGGTGACTCACGGACCCTTAAGCGCAAGGATAAACGCAATGACAAACCTTAACATCTTTAAGCTGAAGTTGCAATTCCCTAACCATCTTTTTCAACCCATCTCGTTTCCTGTATCTACTCTTGCAATTTATGCTGCAAACAGTGACAATAAATATGACTAGAACAGCACACCAAGGTCTCATTGTATTTTTGGTGTAACACGATTCACAGGCTGGGATTCTGCTCAAAGTTTCGAATGACCGTCTGAAGTCTCAAGTAAGCAACAACGTTCAAGTCGATGGATTTTATTCTGATTCCTTTTGCAGCCAGGATGCAGTTTTCTATGATTTTGTGACACTAGCTCTCTGTTTTAGTCTCTTTGCTGTCTCTCTTTGCTGTCTGTCTCGCTGTCTCGCTGTCTCTCTCTTCGAGTCTTCAAATGACCTTGTTTGAGTTCCAACTGAGCAACGATATTCAATTCGTTGAACTTTGTCTGATTTTCTTGGCAAGCACGAATGAATTTTAAATGATTTTCTGAAACAGTCTCTTTGTTACAACTCAATTCATCAACTTAAATCCATCCCAGCTACTTTAAGCATCTGTGTCTCATCAACAGCGAACTCCTACCACTTAATACCACTTTGTTCATTCAATAAAATACAGTGACTTAAATCCCACTTTATCCTGCCAGCATTTCACCAACCAACAAAACCTTTCTTTAAGCCCCGATCGTTTTAAGCTTGCCTGAAGAATCGGCTTTCATTAATAATCTGGTATGTTTGAAGAGAACAGGCTTCCGTCCCAGCACCCATCATAGATTTTTGTGCGTAACTTTGGTTAACCAGACAATTTTCAAATCTAAAGGAGCTATTGTTTGGGTGTTACTGTATTTTAACATCTTGAAACGTGTCACAGAAATTGCTATTAGATTATGATAGTGCTAATGGATCGGTGCATTGCAATACACATATTTCTATACGAAACTAAAGATTTGACCCAGTTCTGAAAAGTTTCTTAAAGTGCTCATTATTTCAGTCCCCAAAGTTTCTTAAGGGTTTCTTAGGAGTGTTGTCAAATGTCCGTTGTCTATATCGAGGGAGGTCTCCTTTGCCTCCTTGACGAAACCATGCCACTGTCTAGACATTACTAAAGTATCACCGAGTAAATAAACAAGTGAAATAAAATAAAAATATGCTGCAGATTTCTTAGATTGTATAGGAAAAGTTTCTGAAGTAATTTCGTTCCAGTTCTCAAGTTTCTTATCTTTTGATGATCTGAGAGTTGAGTATAAGGAGTTTCTTAAAGATAGCGTATTTCACATTAGTCCAAGAGATATGTTCAACTCTTCAATCAATACCACCTTACTGGGTCATGAGAGGTTCGAAAATAAAGGAAATCCTCTTGGAGAGGTCATGAGAAAGATCTTTTTATTGTTTCAACAATGAAATGCTTCCCTGGATATTCCCCATGACCGAAAATCCCACAGAACATTTTCAACAATATGAAAGATTAGGACCCGGGGGGGCCACTCCTATACTTTTCTATAGTATCATGCTCGTACAAAGGTGCAAGACATGCACCCTAAACGCTGACCTTTTTNCGTATTTCACATTAGTCCAAGAGATCTGTTTAACTCTTCAATCAATACCACCTTACTGGGTCATGAGAGGTTCGAAAATAAAGGAAATCCTCTTGGAGAGGTCATGAGAAAGATCTTTTTATTGTTTCAACAATGAAATGCTTCCCTGGAGATTCCCAATGATCGAAAATCCCACAGAACATTTTCAACAATATGAAAGGTTAGGACCCGGGGGGCCACTCCTATACTTTTCTATAGTATCATGCTCGTACAAAGGTGCAAGACATGCACCCTAACCGCTGACCTTTTTTAGCAAAATACATACCCTAATCGCGGACAAGTCACTTATCAAAATTGTTGGTATGGCCAGTGTGATTCTGTGTGATGAATCAGGGACGAAGAGTTAAACCTAAAGTAGTTGAATTTGCCTAACACATTTTCCTAATTCAAATTCTATTTTAAAATGCTATTTTATTTTAGTCTATTTTAAAACACAGAAGCGTTTCGATTTATCAAATGCAAAAAAGTACACCCTTTTTGACGGTCGAATTGGCACCCCTAAACGAGGGGCCCGTGCCTACGTTGAAGAAAGGTACCCTTTCCCGCGTTTTTTTGTACACACATCAGGTACCAAGTGGCCCCCCCCCCCCGGGTTAGGACCATCAATATCCCAAGTATAATGGAAAGATCAATGCATTGACAAGAACAGATAAAATGAGCGACTTTTTGTTTCCTGTTATGATGCATGATGGGTCATAAATCATGGAGAAGAAACTCAGAATTCAAGGCCTTTCTAAAAATAACATTTGATGTTCACTAACGACATCCCTACTATTATGTTTTTATCTTATTAAAGTGTTTGTACCTTATCACATATCTCCTCCAGAGGAAAATATAAATTTCTTTATAAGTTGGCGCCATTGTGAGCCTTACCACTTAGAACGTTTTGAACGTTGACAAAATTTTTCAAATTCAAATTACCCGCCATTTTAAAAGAAATGCTAATGCTAGTCCCAGTCCTTTTCCACTGGCGGTAAAAAGGGTGTCATTCTGTGAAGAGTTCAACTTTCCAGTCCTCGGTGGTAAACAAATGATAGTTCGCTCAATAAACAAATAAACAACAACTAACGGTTCACCAAAGAAATAGCAATTTATTTTGAAGCAAAACGAAAGTGGTTCAGGAAGCAACGCTCTGTTCGTGTTTCTTAGAAAATCATTGAAGGTTAATTTGGTCACAAATGGAACAAAATAACATTGATTTTATTGACGTAACATAATTTGATCTCGTCAGGATGAAAAGAATCGGCGTTGTTTCAACATTTGTTGTTTTAAGAATCAAGAAGATAAAAGAAAACATGACAGGAGAAAGAGACACCTTGTTTATCAGGGAAAACCATAGAAATATGATAGAAATATGGGGACAACACCACATTGGGAATAAACATCAATAGATAAAGGAGAAGATGTCACAATGTACCCCTCCCTTCATTCACAATGTACCCCTCCCTTCCTGTGCTCGTACTCCCCCATGCTAGAAGTGATACGAAGAAATGAAGAAATATAGAAATATAGGATTTGTTGGGAAATGTTTTGAAAAAGCTCCAAAACATTTTCTGCTTGTCACAAGCAAATGTTTGTAAAGCACTGTTTTGCGACGTGGCCGGTGGCCAAACGGGCAACCTTTTTGCTTAAAAGATTTAAATACCCCTCTTAGTTGTTCTTACTGGCCTACTTGCGTAAATAGCACACCATCAAATTATATTGTGGTTTCCTTGTAAGAAATAAACTTTTTAATGTGGTCGTTTGGTTTCAAGCTCTAATTGGACACAATCTCAAAAAGTGACAAAAGTCGAAAGTCTGGGAGCCAAAGGAGGCTTGGGGCGAGGAAAAAATGCTTTGATCAGACTTGGCCAGGATGCAACAGCAGATTTAACCCGATTTAATTGTCCCACGGTGCTTGAGAGGGACAATAATGGCTACCCTCCAGTTTATCGATCGTCCCTCAATAAACCCTTTTCTACAATGACATATTTTCAACCCTTCATTCAGTTTTATCTTAATGCGTAGAAGAGACATAAATCATTTAGAGCAAGAGAGAACACATAAGTCACAGGGATAGAGCAAGGGAGAGCATGTGTGCAGTGGCGTGGTGGCTCCAAATTGGCTGGGGGGGCACAACCAATTTTTTGCGCCCCCCAGAAAATTGTGACAATTGTCTGTTGTACAACATATCCAGATTTGGAAAGCTAATTATTTCTTCAGACAATGCGTTGAAACAATATGATGACAATTCCTTGGCAGCCCCATTTTAACAAATATCATACAGTTTCGGGAGGGACTAAAGCTCAGTGCGAGCGGAGCGAGCAAAACTTTTGAGACCACGCCCTTTAAATCGTTGGAAAAAGCCCCTCTTGTGAAACTTTCACCTTTTAACTGAGAAAAAGGAACGCGATAATGAGAGGCTTCTCGGGCAAATTTTTGCAATTAGAGTATCAAAATCTCGAAGAAATCGCATGTTATGCTTGGTTCACACTAGAGCAAAACGCGCTAGAATTGGGATAGTGAGAGCGAGAGTGAGAGCATTCTCTATGCACACTTTAAATGCATTTTTAGTGAGTTATTGCTTCCAAGTATAATTACTTTACATTTTTAGAGAGTTATTCCATCCAAACATTTTCAAAGGCGCCTATAAAATCTCAAATGAAGACAAAAGAAGTTCGACGCTTTGTTCCTCGTATTTCCAATGCATTCTAACGCTATTTCACTTTAGTTTGAACCAAGCTTACGTTCGGGCTTTTGGCGCCCTCTTAAAACGTTAGGCGCCTTCGGCGCCCCCATCTTTTCACGTCGCTGGGGGGGCAAGTGCCCCCCCTGCCCCCCCGGCCACCACGCCACTGCATGTGTGTGTGCTAGTTTCCTTTTGATTGGCCATTTTAATTTCTAAAATCAAATTCTGGGAGATGTAATATTCAAAATGGAGTTCAAAATCGACGATATTCCCTATTTTCCCTTCTTGGCCCTCTGTATGATATTGTTGATAAAATTATGCAATTTGATTTACAAACCCACGACGACATACTGTCGCAGTCAATATTTTTGATTGTACAGAAACAGCTTTTCTCAATGGAATATTGAATGAAATATTGAACTCTGAGAATTCAGTAGTAACTTTACCCTGTTTATGTATTAAAAAGCTCGTAAGACACCTTTTGGGAGAGTTTTGGGTTGATAAAACTCAATAAAACGTAATATGAGAGCATCAAAAATATGATATAGTACCCATGAAGGAAGAGCAGATCGAGGAACATGCAATAAAAGTTTATCAAAATACCATAAATTGGGAAAAAATATTCCAATGTACTTCGATGATGATTAAACTAAAATATGCGAGAAATCAAATGGAGCGAACAAAATTAAGACGCATTCAGACAGCTCGATTTATTTCGAATGAGCGATCGGTACACCGCAATCATATTATTGAGATTTGAAATGATAAAATCAACCGAAAAGATAACAAAATAATCAAAGTAAACATGACAACAAAATTTGTTTATTAAAATTCACTCACCTTTAGTGTATTAAATTGTTTAGAAATTTCTCTAAGACAAACTCGCGGACATCGTTTTCTTTCCCTTCTTTTCTTCATTCCAGTCACCGGGTATAAAATTTGCAAAAATACAAATAAGATGCAAACTGCGAATATCTTTTGGCTAGAGTTCATCTTGCTGGCAGGCTTTGGGTTTTGAAGTAGTTCTCTTTGAAGTTTTGTCTTTCTTGAAACTTCTACGTCGTGTCCTTGTGACTCAGCCTTCTGTTTTGATACGAAATTCCGCTATATTGCTCAAAATTTCAGCTTCCCAGCATAACGAAACTCTGTCCCTCTGGCCTTTGATGGATGATGATAAAATGAAGGCGGTTTATTGTCCCCAGTTGGTTTTTGTACTTTTCAATAATTAACACGAGCAAAGCGCATGGATACAAGCCGATTTTACGCTTTATTTAACACTTTCAAATTGCCATTCTTCTTGTTACCAAAGAGAGAATTGAACACAACACAAGATTGTTCATTGATAAGAAAAACGACAAAGAGACAGAACACGGGATACACCTTTCCTTTGAAGTTCACAAAAACAAAGTTTTGTGTTTCAATCTTCCGTATAGAGCTTTCTTTTACCTCTCTAATCTCACGACAACTGTCCGACAGGGCGACTTTCCTTGCTCTTTTATATGCTCTTCAAATGGGCCAATAGATAACGGACGCTCCTTTGATCTGAAAAAGATAACAAATGTTTAATTACGAAACGCATCAGTGGTGTTTACAAAGCTGAAAGAATGGGTCTAATCAATTGATTATGAATTTGCGTCCGTCAACACCGCCATCTCCGCTACCGACAGACGATAGTGCCTGGAATTGGCTCCATCTAAACTTCTCTATAACATCCACCGATCGTCAGGCACGTGGCGGGTTCGGGTAGCGTTATTCTCTGGGAGCTTTCCCCTTTTCAAAATTCCCGAATGTATACGTGGATCTGGTTTTTTTTCTACTTCAAATTGCTAAAATAAAATGACCCATGTCTATCGTTCTCAACGACAATGTGGCCCCTAACTCCCAACCCGTGAGGATTGAGTTTGGCAAAAAAATATTTTCAATATCTAAATTGCCCTGCCGCAGAAAATGGTATTATGTAGGACGGCAAAAAAGGGGAATACGGGCCTAAACTTGTGTTTGTTTATGGTCTTCGCATAATTCTTAGGCGTCTAATTTTTCAGCCAATCAAGATTCGATACAGATGAGGCCAGGGGCGGTGCCAGCCCTGAAAGATTGGGGTGGACTAGGGACTGAATTGATTGCCAGAAGGTTTTTCCTAATATTTTTTTACATCGTTTTTGCTTAAGAATAAATACTGACCTGAGGAAAGTGGGGTGGACATGTCCACCCAGTCCACCCCTCTTTGCGCCGCCCTTGGATGAGGCAGGGCCCTCATATCGTCATATGGACTAAGCGGCAAAATCCAACACGTCTCATGTCTGTACCTTCGCATAATATAAGGCTACACTGGAGACGTTGTACTAAAGTCTTGCTTGAAGCCAGGGGATCGATTCAGCGTCGTTTGTAAAGCCTTTCATTGCACACGTATCACACAAGTATGCATAACTTGCAACTTCTGCTTTTCAAAGCAGAGACCAGAGTTCATCAGTTTTGAATCTGTCTATAAAATTTGCTAAAAACTCCCATGCCAAGCCACATACTTTCAAATCCGCAATAAATTGTCTGGTAGGAAATAAATAGTTTCTTAAATCTCCGATCATAAAATGAATTTAACAACATATGGATTACACGTGCGTTTTGGTCTGCGCTGGTCTGCGTAAGTCGCATGTGTTGGAAAAGGACCAACTCGACGCAGGAAGTCTGAGTTTCTCTTTAGGTCAACAGGGTATTGTTTTATAATGTCTGAAAATACCACAAAACAGACAGGAACGGTAAACTTTTTAAATCTACTGTGGTGGTGGAAAGAAGTTCGAAGAATTAAGAATTAACGAAGAATTAACGACTATTTTTCGATATAAATTCTACCAACCGTTTCGCCTTATATTCATGACAAGAAGTCTTCATGTTATATAGAACTTGAACCCCTTCTTTTGACACAAAACTTCAGATAAGATCAGAAATAAAAGAAACAAGAATGGTAAGAGTACATTCATTTGAGATTAGCCAATCAGAGAACCCATTAATGTTAAAATATATTTATGTCATTGTGTGTACCAGCTAGAAACACGTAAAGAAGGACGTATCCTTTCTTTGAAGCGGCCTCGTTTCCAAGTACTATCGAATCAGTCGAACATTCTGGAACTGAGGGTGAGGTTTTCACGACATCGTATTGCAGGGGTACCACAAGTATCTTTCCCTGCTCCTTTACTACTTATTGCCCACCGCTTGATTCTTCTTCTCCTATTCTGTGACTTTGCGGTGCTTTTTATGAGCTTGCAACACTTAAAAGATTTACACTTTTGAAATTGAGCGATGATCATAAAGCGCTGTTGCAACCAAAATAGGTCAAATGATTTTACAGATCATTCAATCGTTCTAAATTTCTTTTCATCAAATACTTTTCATCTCGAGGGCACAGAACAATCCCATATTTTAAAATGATTTATTTGGTTATGTCAAAGACAAGTGGTTAATGATCAGTAAATTACGGAAAACACCAAACTGAGACTTTGGTCAGGGTTAAAGACTAAAGTCACTGGGTTCTAACCCGGGTTCCAATTCCTTCAAGCTATATTTTCACTTGTGGAAACCGTGAAACATCAGTTTGGCCTCGAAACGCCACATTTTGCAATCAACAACCAACGTAATTGCTGATCGGGGTGTCACTGAGGTCAGGGCGCTTCAAAAGTAAAATAGTCGTTATCCTTCTGTCGTAGTTTTCCATATCTCGACATATGATATTCCCACAAAACTATAATTATTTTTGAAAATATAAATTTGGCTGCTGCAGAAAACAGGATTGCGAAGGATGGTAAATAAGGGCAAAATGGGCCTACGTTTGTTTTGCTGTAGTTTTTACGCAATGTGATTGGTTCGATTTCACTGAAACGTATCTAATTTGTCAGTCAATCAAGATTTGATACATATGCTTTACGTCCATGTCTGTGCTTCGTCACTAAGGATTTAAATGCATAAAATCATGACTATGATAAAATATAGCGTTGTCCACACTTTTAACGGCAATTACATTTGAGCGAATATCGCAAAATTTAATCATAGGAGGCTTGAGCTAAGCTGCTTTAGTGGCAAGACTGATATCCTTGTGCCGTAGGCAAATTGTCGGTACCTGTGCTCTTTAACCAGAAGAACAAACGTAAGAAATGTTAAATTTAGAAGATTTAGATATGACTTAAAAATTAATCACCGAACGATTTGAAATATCAGGGAATTGTGCTCAGGCAAAGTGTGTCATTCTTTTTGAAAAATATAAAAATTTCGATCCAATAAAAATTTAAACATCAAAGATTCTATTTAAATGAAAGTTGGAAAGTTTCCTGTTGATGTGGGTACGATCTCTTTAATCGAAATTAATTTCTATCGATTTCTTCAGATGAATTACTGTATTCATTTATCTTAGTAGCAGATGTGATGCTTTTAGGATTCCATGTGGATGACTGATGTAATGATTTTCGTTTGTCAAGAATGGTCTGCAATCTACCATGCCAAAAACGGGAGCGTCTTGATCTTTGTGCGATGCGGCACGTGATGCACTTCATCGTTATCTGGAATGCGTCAAGAAGGACGCTACGAATGTAAATTCAGCTTGACGGATCTCCAAGGTCTTGCAGAGTAACCAATTCTTTTTCTCCTTTTTGAAAATTTTGTTGTGACCAGTGTCAGACAAAATTTAGCAAACGATTCCGTTGAATAGTAGAGAGGGTCCAGAAGGGGGGTCCTCTGAAGGGGGTCCTCTGAATGGGGGTCCTCTCAAGGGGGGTCCTCAATCCCATTTTCCCAGTCATATTTTGCGGGCGATCCCAGTCACTGCTTTGACAGATAAGCACAGGTTCCAAATCTTTAAAAAACTTTTAAAAGGTTGGTGTAAAACTCTATGACCCACTTCTTTGAATTGAATGGCTTGAAAGAAACTTTAGCTACGTTGCTATAATTCTACCGTTGGACTTTTCTGAAATCTTGATAATTTTTTAAAATTACCGCATAATTTATATTTCAACTATTTGAGTATTTCATCATATATCTAAATTGGAAACCAGAAGAGTGAAATACTCATCCTTGATACGATATTGTAGACATTCATAAACTGTGGTTTTCTTGAACATTATTCTGTGTTTCCTCAAAAACTTTAGAAATTACGATGTTTGTAAGTTTTTTCAAATTTTTTCTTGAACTCTTAAAAAAGAAGAAAAACCCTCTAATTCTGAAAATATTGGAGATTTCTGAAAAGTCTAACGGTAGAACTATAGCAAAGTAGCAAAAGTTCTTTTTAAGCCATTCATTTAAAAGAAATAGGTCATAGAATTTTACACCTACCATTCTAAAGAGTTGGAACCCATGCTTGACAGATTTACACTCAATGAGCAAATTCCATTCCCAGTCTATTGTTTGTGCTCTTGGTATTCCGATTCCCAGTTCATAAAATTCCATTCCCAGAGTGTCATTTCAGACAAATCCCAGATACTATTTAACCCGATCAGGACCCTTCTGTGAGTGACCCTTATTGAAAATTTTGTTGTGACCATGTCGGCGGAAATATATGAAGCGATTCCATTCCGTCGAATACATAGTAGACACGGTCAAACCACCACCACTCAGCAAGGTTCTGATCCAGTTATCATTTATGCATAGTCCTAAATATGGGGTCACCGTTATAGAACAAGGTGTCTGCTTACACAAAGTGGTTCGTATAGCCACGCTGTAAATGTACGTGTGAAATCACATGTGAGAATTACATGACCTATTGCACAGGTATTTGGCCCCTTTTAACCCCTAACCAATCCTAAAGTAGAAGACTGGGTCGAGCAGCTGGTTTGGGAGCAGATTTTTGAAACGATGACTTTTAACTGCCACCGTATTTCGGCCTGCATTGTTCTTTTTGTTCTGTCAAATTTGACGAGCGTATTTATCTTTGACTTTCGAAAAGACGGGTCTTTCTAACTATGTCCAATAAATTTGACCATCTTGGCTAAAATTCTCAAGGAAATAATGACCCTATCTTCCGCGAGCAGAGGAAAGCCTGTTCATTCTAAACAGCAAAGCTGGGCAGCCCAGTCATTTTTCGGTGTGGTCGGGTGTGCAAGACATTTCTTATTTTGAACACTGGTTTCTGCTATTTACCATAAATATTTCTGTTTTATAAAGGTTCAAATTGGGATCTTTCCATATTGTAGAGCCATCGTGCAGGTGAAAAACTTGGCTCTGATATTGAGCACATGGGAATCTGAATCAGAAAGAAAGAGCGCGGATTATCTTTATATGTACTGTAGATGACTCATCGACGTCGAAAAAGGTACTGCAGCAATATTAGAAGATTTGCAACATTTCTATTAAACTGCTATTGATTATTTTTGTCCTATAATCTAAATTAAACCATAGTGGTTAAAAAAGCAACTTCATGGGGAGGATTGTCGAGAAAAGGAGAAAATATAGCTACATTTTGCAGCTCTTGAATGTAACTTAAAATAGGAGGCAATCGGATACAATATTGGCCTGTCACAAGGGTACAATAAAGTCGTGTACATTGTGTGCCAAAAGGTTTTTGAGTACTTTTCTACAGAAATAACTGTTTTGAACAAATGTTCATTGCTACATTGCTACCTGCTGGCCCTTATGTCGTTGGCGCTTATTAGCGTTATTTTTGGTCCCCCGGTGGAAAAGAGGGCCGGTGCGGTGCGGCGTTAGGAGAGTTCGAACGTGGACTTCCAAAAATTACGCCAATAAGAGCCAATGTAAAAAATAAGAACGGCAGGCGTTAAAAAAGGGCTAGCAAGGCGAATCAGTCCTTTCAACTGCAGGAAAACAAAATAACTTTGAAAATAGGCAGAGCGGTTTTGTTTTATTTAGGCTATCAAAGAGACGGATCATTTTTTGGCACAAACGGTATCCTGAGCGAAACAGGAAAATTTTATGGAAGAGACACGTTATTTAAAAATTGTAAGAACAGATAATAAAAAAGTGAAACTTACAATGTTCTTTACAGTACTCTCTTTACCAATGACTATACAACGCAGTAGGTCTTTTTGTTTGTGAACACCTCAATGGCCTGTTACGAAAGAAATAGACAGAATTTCGTGGTCGCACTTTGAAATGAAGCAAAAGGTCAGATTTTGGTAAGACTGCTGGCTGAATGACGATGTAACATTTTAAAACCAACTGTTACATTCAAGCTGACACTTTTACAAGAATACAAAGTCCACTTACTTTCGAAGGCTTGTCCAGGCAAGATTCATTGAAGGAAACTTCGGTACACGATCAAATAGAATTATCTTGTTATCGAGTTAGAGCCACAGAGAAAATTAGTAAACCAGTTTCCGACACTGTGTCCAATAAATTGGATTTTTACAACAGCTTTCCAGTCTTCTCTTCAAGATGTCTAACTTTTTCTCACGATTAAAGAAAAACAATTTCATTTTTCACCAGTTTGTACACACCGATTTCCATATATTTTATCTTCACCAAAATCAAATGATTAGATTCCAAAAAGCTTGTTGGTTACGACTTTTGCAACATCTGACAAATATTTTGGAAATTAGGAAAGATAAGATATCAAGCCTCGAGGTCATTCTCCGTTCCTTTATAGCTGGAACGTAAAATTGTTTAAGTCTTCGAGTGGTACAAAACGTGGATAGAGCGTTGACAAACGGGCCCATTTGCTGACACTGGTCGAAGGGGGGGGGGGGGTCGAAGCAGGTCTTTTCTAACGACTTGCTGTGACCAGTGTCAGATGAAAAATATTAAGCTAAAGTTTGTTTTGCTAACAAACTTGGACTTGGAGACAAATAGCTGGACGATAGAATTACTTTACTTTGAAAAATCTTGGGGGGTTACGAACCCGTTACGAATGCATTCCTGATATGATTTGCTTTTCAGATACTAAGGTTTAAGGGTAATAAAAATCAATGGGGGCGCATGTACCTATAGAAATCATTTCCAAAATGAACGCGAATTAGAAAAGTTTATAATTTAAAATTCTTTACAATCCACTTTTTGCACCACCCCCCCTCGTTGCAAGGATTAAAATGTTAAAAATCAACTTCAAACTTACCACTGAAATGTTGTAAGTCTATTATCTGCTCCTTTCTCTTCAGCTGTGCTTATTCACTTCTGTAGCAAACTGCAAATATAAAAGTAAGATAAATACTGAGATTTACTTATTTTCTTGGCTAAACGTTTAATGATGAAACAAAGCGTTGTACGAGGTTTGCATTGAAAGGGTATCTCAACTGATTTTCAACTGACGTAGCAATCCTTTCAGATCTTTACTCCTTCCTCTTCAGCTGTGCTTTTTCAAATGAAACTTCGCTAGGAAACTACAAATATAAAAGCGAGTTAAAAGCCTGACTAACGGTCTATTTTATGCTAAACCTCTAACCTCTCATGACGTCACAATAAAGCATATCTCAGGACTAAATTCCTATAAAAAGACAAACTCAATTGGTTTTTCACTTACGTTCCCACTCCTTGAAATCTTTACTCCTTCCTCTTCAGCTGTGCTGTTTCGAATGACACTTCTCCAGCAAACTGCAAAAATAAAAGCGAGTTAAAAGCCTGGCTAATTGCTGTTTAAATAATAAAACTTTAATACCTTAAAATCCATTTACGTGGTGAGCCAGGGTTCTATCGTCTATCTGTGTTGTGGTTGTGAGATATTCCCGCCATCCCAATGTACTCGAAAATGTCTCAATGAGTTTCGTCAACTTTTTTGTAGTAATTTGGGGAATGCAAAATATCAGATCTGTCAGTGTCAGGGCTTGCAGCTAAAATACAACTTTCGAGAAAGGGTGTACGGTGAAGTCATAGAAATGAATAGCAGGTTGTAAAATTAGCTGATAGATTTCTTCAAAATTGACAAAGTTTTACTTTCAGTTTCGCTGTTTTACATCAAAATTAAATCTTCAGAAACTGCTATTCGAAGTCTTTTTCCAAGTTGTTTTCTTGAACCTTAAACTTAAAGATAGAAATTTGCTTTGTTACATTTCAACATTAACGAATCTTGCTTACGTCAGTATCTTCCGACAAGTATTGAAAACGTGGCATGGCATATTACCCATATTGGCACAAAATGGTCCCCAAAATCTATTTCAGAAAAGGCAGTATGTTATTATTGAGACTAACAATAAGGGAATACTTTTGAGAAACAACAGTTTTTGAACACGACGAATCAGAGTTTTGACAAAATGCGGAAATAAAAGCTCCGTAACATTAGTTAAGGAGAATTTAGGCCAAACCCACTTCAGCAGTGCAGCCGCCATTTTTATTTCCTTGGTAACAAAATATATTTCTGCTGAGTCAGCTTGTATTTTAGCCTTGACATCAGGGAATGACTGGACTTGCCCAAGTCCTCTTGTAAGAAAGATAGTAAGATACTTGTCCCTCTCTTTCTTACAAGACGACTTAGGCAAGACCACGGAATAACAAGATTCACATTGCCTTTGCGATCACAATCTAACAAAATACAGTTAAGTCTCGCAAGAAAGAGCCGTCATCTTTTGAGCTTCGCCTAGCGAAGGTTCTTAATTCCGAGGTTGAATATTTCAGAATGGTCTAATTTAGAAGGTCTGTACAACACTAAAACCATAAAAACGACACGCTTTAAGCATCTAGNACTGGACTTGCCCAAGTCCTCTTGTAAGAAAGATAGTAAGATACTTGTCCCTCTCTTTCTTACAAGACGACTTAGGCAAGACCACGGAATAACAAGATTCACATTGCCTTTGCGATCACAATCTAACAAAATACAGTTAAGTCTCGCAAGAAAGAGCCGTCATCTTTTGAGCTTCGCCTAGCGAAGGTTCTTAATTCCGAGGTTGAATATTTCAGAATGGTCTAATTTAGAAGGTCTGTACAACACTAAAACCATAAAAACGACACGCTTTAAGCATCTAGTACATTGTCCCAGTCTAAAGGCTCTCAAAATTGTGCTTTTTATGTGCAAATTTCGATTGTATAGTAACGAGTATTGTAAAATGAAGCCACTTCTAAGGTGGCCTTAAACGTGTTATGGCTTAAATATCTAACGAAAGAGGACACCTCTTTGCTCAGTCAAAGTGCTAATAGTCGGTAAAGTTAAACAAAGAACAGACCGACAAAAACTCAAAAGTTACCGAAAGGTGCACTAAAAGCTCTTTGTGAATTTACGAAATATAGAAGCTGCGGATGCATTTGGCCACATCAAGGATCAAGGCCTCTCTTGCAGTGGTTTTAATTCGGAACATGAAAGCAAATTTTTTGAGATTCTCCAAGAACTTATTCTCCTGATAATAGAAATGTTTCGTTTACAACGGCTAAATTGTTGTAAGTGCTGTCTTGGGGCAAAATTTGACCTGATTCTGCAAGAAAATATCATAGACTCTCCAAGAACGTATACTCCTGATAATAGCTACGTTTCATCTACAACCGCTAAATTATTGTAAGTGCAGTCTTAGGGCAAAATTTGACCCGATTCTGCAAGAATATTTCATACACTCTCCAAGAACTTTTTCCGTTGAAGTAGCGATGTTTCGTTTACAATGGCAAAATTTTAGCAAGAGTATTTTTAGGGCACACAATACAACCTTGTGATTCCACAAACTCTCGCCTGTCTTCCAGAAGACTCAAAAGAGAGCGTATAAAAGCTGTGTAACAATTTGAAGTTAGGATATCCCCATAGGGTATAGTTTCCCAACCCCTATTTGAACATAGCCGACGAGGTTCCTCCTATGAGAGGTGTCAGACCTTGAAAAAAACTCGGCTAGCATCCAGTTTTTTAGGCCGATTTAAAAATATTTTGCTGTGTTCAAGTGAAATCAGGCCAAATCATAGAAACGAGGAAATGCAACTGCACGATAAGAAAATGCAGTCTCGTCTCCAGTATGATGTTCGAGTTTCAACTCTTAAAAGAGGCTGCGCGCAATTTTTTTATATTGCTACTCTACCACCCACCAAGTTGTTTGTCAAAGGTTCAAGCATAGCTTCAAGGCATTTGTGAAATGTTCCAAAAATAGCCATGGTTTAAAAAAATCATTGACAAAAATTTAGAAACGGTCGATGGCTTCCGAGATAGGCCACGATTTATAAAAAACACTAAGTCTTGACGTTGGATAAAAATGATGATAAAAATAGTGCAAAGGCGTCCGGAAAAGTCTTAATGAAATCTTGTTAACAATACCAATTGATCAATGTTCCACAGAATTCAAAATGCGGGCCTGATAGATGGCAGATCAAGGAAAGAGGATTTGAAGTTAAAAATAGAAAAAAGATCCAATCAGTATTGTTCTTGTTTGTCCTAATTTAAAATTTTGATTTTGAGATGACGGTTTTTAATGAATTTGGTATAAAAATAAAGTATGAGGGTTATCAATAAATGGATAAGTTAATGATGAGAAAAACAAATATTTGAAATAACATGTAACTAATTGCGTGACCATCGAGAAACGATTTTTGATGATAAATCCCCACAAAAAACACCAAATGTTCGAGGGAAGAATTCATCGAATTTCAATAAACTGCGAGCAAATGCGCAACATTGAAGTATATATTTAAGTGACTGAAGCTTATGATCACATAATAAAAACAGTTGTAGAAGTCTGCAGCTTTCAGAATAGGGTACAGATTTCTAAAATTGTAAACTTGACATTTGTAAAGAGCCTTGAATTTCAGAATAAGTGCCAATTTTAAGACCCTCTTCAAAATTAAGGGAAAGTTTGAAGAATTCATAGAACCTTGAACCAGCAAGCGTTACATTTTGTAACAGCTGCGAGATGGAGAAATGGGATCCATTACTTGAGAACAGATTCCCAGATTCATGCCACACCATATTTTCACAAAATCAAAACTTCAGAAAGGAAAAGACACTAAATTCTGTGTTGACGTTTTCTTGTTAAATTTACGACCATTCTCCATGAAAAGTTTACAATTTTGTGGACACAACCCTAAACCTACGTCAGTTAGGTACATGACCAACAATTTATAAATCTAAAATTTCAAATTTCTCATTGCTATAATTAGCAATTACTCAAATTAACAAAGATCCGGATTTTTCATGAGGGTTTTGGATCACCAGTTTATCACATGGCATTTGGATATTGCTGGAGACCTCTTTCAAATAAAAATCCATTTCACTTTGGCTACCCGCAATAAATCATTAAATTAATGATCGATACCAAGTTATTAATCTAAAATGAATATTTCATGTTACTTTAAATATAATTTATCTAAGGATGTTTAAACCAATTGACGAGTGCATAATTGCCTGAAAAACATACCCTATCTCCGTCTATGATCACTGCTCTCTTCTCTACAATGATCTCTTGTTTTGCTGTTCCTCATGCTTATGGAAGCTAGGAGATTTATGATAGCATATGGCGAGACCCTTTCTTTAGTTTGTCCAAAAGAAGAACGAGGTCGCTCTGTTGTTCTAGGACCACATTTTATTAGTTTCAGAACAATAAATTGTCTGGCAGAAGTCCAAAAATAAATGTCCTTACTTTTGAGGTTACAAAATGCAACGTATTTCGAAGTCTGTCAGCGTTCGCAATAAAATGAGTTAGGAAGACTACACTAGTATATTTGTCTTAATAAGCCCTGCAGCTAATTTTCTTTGTAGTATGTTTCGTCTAATACCTTGTTTCCATTATGACTCCTATCTACTCTACCATAAGTTGCTACAGTGTTCACCTTGAAGCGAATCTGAAAGCCAAAAGCCATAATTGAGCATATTTAACTCTTTTGAGACACCACAAGCTTTCAGGAACTGAGACTTAAAAACTGAGGCCTAAACATCTGACGATCTCGCCTAAGTGTACATGAGAGAATATAACGCAGTTATTTATTCAAATGCATTAAATATTCTGGAAATAAATCTACGAATTATTAACGTAACTAATAAGATGGTGTTGTGTACTAGCGGACAACAATTATAATCACACATTCCTCATTTTAAAAGGGCCTAAACATCCGATTCCCTAACTTCCTCCCCAACCTCACTATTTTTTGAACTATTTACGTCACTTTTTGTTGACTCGGCA
>REGM01000083.1:858780-890276 GCA_004194415.1 Aurelia aurita | reverse complement strand
AAAATTTCTATCTCAGCGACGCGAGCGACTGCCAGCGATCGAGTTTTTTTAATGGGAACCACTTTTCAAAAAGTCAGCGATCCCAGCGATCGCAGCGATCGCAGCGACGTTCTGCGCATCTGCGCATCTGAGCCCAGTCTCATTATTTTGAGCCTGTGATGCAAACTGAGCGACAGCAGCGATCATATGGAAATAGCTCGATCGCTCCCGTCGCTCGCGTCGTTCGTTTCGTTCTTGTTGCTGAAAGAATTTCCAGCGACGGGAACGACAGCAGCGATCATATGGAAACCATTCGATCGCTACTGTCGTTCGCGTCGTTCGTGTCGCTGAAAAATTTACCAGCGACGGGAACGACAGGAACGATCATATGGAAACCAGGCTTAAGAGAGACGTACAAACATTCCAAGTGTAAAAATATTATCCTAATGACGAAGAATTAACCAAGTTACGAAAGATGTTTTTACTTTTTACTGAAACAAGACCGTCATAATTTGCTATGACATTATAAAAAGTGTCAAATAATCATGTATTCCATGGCAAATTCTTTCAAAATTTGAAATTCGCTCTATAGACCAATTTAATCAATGGCTGATTGAAATAAATGCCTAGGTTGCTTGGCTGCACCAAGGAAACCAAAAGTTGATCTTCTTAAATTTGATGTATTTACGGAAAATCTTTATCCTCAAATAGTTTCAGGAAATACCAGAAAAGTTAAACCAGACAGTCTTAAACAAATCATATTTTTAGTTGATGAATGAATGCTTGTGTATTCTCAAATCTTTTAATCAAAAATGCATCAGTCCTGGTTTATGAAATGAGTTCTCTTTTCCCAGCAACCACATTAACCATTTAGCCTGGAGAAGTGTTTCTCTTCGCCTGAAACAAGGGTGTTGAGCATTCGATTGATAAAAAAGGAGTACAATACTAAAGCAATGTCCCAATTTGGTGAAAAGGCCCGAATGATTGACCAGTATCTATACAGAGCACTATACACGATTATGCTGAAGATGGCGGCGATGAACTTTTTACCAAGATGCATTGCGTTCTTATGATCGAATTCGAACGCAATGCATCTTGGTAAAATTCCTCGCCGCAATCTTTAGCGTAATCGTCTGTTGCACAAGCATGCGCTAAAAACCCACAACTTTGAAAGATCCTAGCTTCCTGTAACAATTTTCGTAAAAAGGACACTATTGATATCTCCTGTTTTAGGCCATAAAAAATAGACCATTCCGCAGTTGAATACGAAGGAGCTGTTCGCGTTGCATCCCCATATCGCATGGGGGTTTCGAACTCGAAATCGAAATCGACTTCGAAACCCCCATGCAATCCCGAATGCATAGAATAGAAGCGGTGGTTAAGAGCCACCTCCCCCCAATAATTTGCTAAAGTTTGTTCCTTTCTTTTGCTGAAAAAGGGTTGCAAGAGTAAAGATTATGGAAATGAAGATTTAAACTTAATTTTAATCAAAGAGGCCATCAAAGTTCTCATTTGAACCACCAGCAGTCACTAAGCTATACTGTTTATATCATGCAATTAAAAAATAATTTGCTTCTAAGTGATTTTGGAGTCTTGTTTTCAAAATTTCCAGGGAACACCTTCCGTCAGTGGCAATCCTTTGCTTCTTTAACTGGCAAATTTTTCCGACGATCTAAAGGGCGTGGTCACAAAAATCCAAGGAAAACACAAGCAAGCCCTCGGACCCCCATATTTGCTCGCTCCGCTCGCATATACTTTCAGCCCCCAATATGAATTTCGTTCCGACGGGCCTGTAAAGGGGGCAGCAGCGAAAACCAGGACTCCACTCATAAGTTCAACTACAGGAGCACACGCAAGACTATTAGTCTAGATGCGGGAATATAGAGACATGAAAATAAATAACAATAGAATTTTGAGAACGTAGTGGTGCAAAGTCCGTTTCCTCGAATCTTTGTTTTTCATTTCTATTGACAATTATATTTAACTGCATGACCGTTAAAACCCTAATCTAATTAAAAAAACTTAATAACCAACTCACCAATCCAATTTTGATGACGACTTGACCGCTAGAAGTTTTCCCTTCGGCAAGATATTCAAATTCCTTTGACAACCTTTCTAACAAGCCTCGATTCAGATCATTGGCCTCCTTTTTCTTGCTGTCACTGAGATTAGACATGTCCTTCACTTTCCAGTATTTTGGAATGCATCTGCAACAAAAAAATTGGTGTTTAAAACGGAACGTGTTCAAAATTCCATAATGATACGATTTGATATTTTGCAAGAAAAGATTCTCCAACACTACTGGTGACATTAAAAGTACAAATTTTGATTGAAATTCGAAGAAAAAAAATAAAATTGCAGCAAAACGTGTAGTAAAAAAAATTCAATTCATCCAACTAGAAAACGATCGCAACAAACGAAACAAACATAAGTAAATGATCGCAAAGCATGCTGGTCAACAGTCGCCCTTTAAGGGTTTAGTCGGTGACGTCGATCTCAAAACTGCTGTCAGGCGTGAACCAAGATAAAGCTAACTTTCTCATGAAAACATAAAAAAGCGTGGACTTCTTGAACTTTTATGCCTGACATTGGTTTTGAGATATACCTTTTAAAAATCTCATGGGGAAATGTTTAAACTTCGAAACAGAAACGTTTAAATAGAAAATTTCGTGATTCTTACAAGGCAAAATTTTGTCGCCATAACGATTTCAACAACGAAAGTTTGAGATAGGAACGAGCCTTTACACTAGCGTATCGTAATAAAAACAAACAAAAATAAGTTGCTGTGATTTTATCATGCTAAAGCCTGGTTTCCATATGATCGTTCCTGTCGTTCCTGTCGTTCATGATAACAGGGAGACTCTTCCAGATCTGACATCAAATTGTTTTGACGAAAAATTATCTGTCAGTTATTTTTATATATTTGTCAGAATATTAACGAAGCAAGATCAGCATTTAAAAATTTGTTTTGAGAACAAAATTTGGAAGCATCTTTGTCTCTTTGAATTGTGAAAATTAAACTAGAGACAATAATTTAATATTGTGCGGATCACTGGCAAGGTTTAATCAAACGCAACGACATGTTTTTCGGAATGACAAGTAGAAACTATGAACTGCATGTTGTTTCATGTGTTTTTAGTGTAATCGTGTCACAATGGACGAAAATGCTGGATATTGTTGCATTTCATCTTCGCAAGAATGGATTCAAACATGATTTTATCATGCTAACTATTTATTCACTAAAACAACTATCCACGTCAGCCGTTTCGTGTCGAAAAATTGCGTAAGAGAATACAACTGTCGTGCAAGTGCTCGAAAATGTGACAAGCTCTCTTTGACATCGAAGATCCTCAAGTGTTCTCAGCCAAATAAAAAATCAATTCCAAAAAACAAAATTCCAGTGACGTTTCAAACTAATGCTACGATCTGTCTCATAGCCAAGTCAGATCATGACATAAATCGAAGTTTTTCTCTATTCCGTAACAAACTATAATAATTGAAACGCTCTTTATCTTATCAAATTCTCTTTCAGCTACGTCACACATTAACACTACACCGAAGTTTTCTCTACTTCAAAACAAACTAAATCTTTGCAACAGTCTCTATCTTATCAAAATTTCATTTCATCTCATTTCATTACTAGCTACATAAAAATGTGTTATTCGTTAGATGTGATGGTTGATGACATTGACTCATGCTTAAACTGCATCGATCAAAACTAACATGACCGAGCGGCTTATACAGTTTTCATCAGGTGACTGAAGTTAAGCTTGGTCGAGTGGGGTCAAACTCCGGATGGGTGACCTCAGGGGCCTGACCCGGGGACTGACCTCGCAACTCACTTCGCCGTCCTTCGGAAGGGACGCTAAACTAGGGGTCCCATGCCTGGATGCGGCATGCATAGTGGGCCTAAATTAGCTCTAAGTAGCTAGAAAATCCTGACAGCCCACTTAAAACAAATAACTGACTGACTGACCGAATCCGAATCAGTAACGTCAGCAATCTCGTTCTAAAACGACATACATAAACTAACCACAGAAACTGGGATCAAACTCTAAAAACATGTTTACATGGCGCATCAACAGTCAAGTAAATAATTTTAGGATTATTAACTGGTTAATTAATTAAAGATGACAAGTAATAAATGTATTTCATTTAAAACTCCACAGGAAACAATTCAATAAGAAATTTATTTGGCGACGTGCATATGTTATGAAACTAACAATTTGAGTACAGTTATGAGCTGCGGCACAGACCAAAACTATTTAGAAACTGGGATTCGAAAGGGGCTCAATCAAGCATAGGGTGAACTTTGTAAAAAAGCTTCAGGTCTGTAATAAGATTTGCGATACTTAAGAATAGATTTCACACCTCTTAGTGCACTCAGTCAAATCAAAATAAAGAGAGAGAGCAGAATATTTGATTGGCTGCGCTGAAGGTGTGAGGTCTATTCGCGAGGCTTTTAAATGGCTTTGTCGTATCGGAGACATGAATATTTTACTTTACAAAATTCGCCCTAGCTGCTGCTCGAACATGGACTGCTTACGTAGACATTTCAACTGTCTTTTCAGCGAATGGATTGGTTTAACAACGATTAATAAACTATGTTCTGGCAGCTAAACAATCAATAGGTTTCGAGTATATTAGAATATTTGAGGCAGAAATATTAAATAAATGAGAACCGTTACTTTATATTAATAAACTTTTTCTTCCATGTCGTGTTCAAAAGTTCAATTGGATGATTATTTGAAAAAGATTTTGTGGAGGATTTAGAAATAAAGATGATATTGAAATTGATGAAGATGGGCCCAATGAATGAAAACTAGAGAAAAAAACTTCGTGGATTAAATCTTTGATAACAGTCTAAAGCTACCACTAAACGCACGGGGCAAAAAACCGAGTTAATAAGTCGTCTTAGTTAGTACAAATATAATCTCAGTTGTTGAAGAGAGTATTCAATACAGTTAATACCCAGTAATAGATTTATATATTACAAAACAGAGCAACTCAAATGTTGACTGAATAACCAGAGGAACATGAGATAAGGTAGATAAATTAAGAATTAATATTGCAGAATGAAGGCACTTTTAGCGCCATATTGTCTCTAATTGCCAGTGTATTGTGAATTTGACTAATATGGTGCCATAAAGTGATGAATAATAGAGCTAAACGTAAAACAATCTAAATTAGGTTTGGCTTATTGACAATTCCACAAATCAATAAGCGTAGCTTTTTCTTATCTGACTAAATAATAGAAGAAAGAGGGGATAATAAGAGATTTAAAGCCACAGGTAAACCAATCATTTGGAGCATATCTCTTATTGTCAGCGAATTTGTACCTTGAAGAACATGGAGCCAAAATGCAATAAAGATAGACGTAAACCATAAACAAAGTTTTAAATTTTGAGGTTATAATCCTAAGGCAAATAGCAATATAACATAATTCTTTTAATGCTCAAAGGTATAAAACCCACATTACCAATAAGTCGATTTAAAAGGATTGAGGACAGTTTAATTCCAAATAACGTTGGAGACTTAGTTAGTAGCAGTTAGAGAAGGAAGTGAGGAGAAAGGAAATTTTCTTCTATGGTTTTGTAATCCTGTCTTAAAAAAGCTGACAGTTTAATGAACAATTTATGAAGGTTGGAAAAATAAAGCAATTGAAATGTGTACGGAGGTCTTTGGAGTAATTTCGAGGCATTACCAAGGTTTATAAGGTAGTTTTTACTGAAAGACATCCATAAAAACATCATGTCCAAGACATCATGTCCTTAAACCGTTAGTTTAAACGCACTAGCAGCCTACAGGCTCCGTGCTACAACACAAGAAGACATGATGTCATTCCAACGAAATTTGTTTGTGACACTTTTTGGCATAATACTCTGCATGGAAATTTTCAGCCGACCTTCATTTTGATGCAAATGGTTCGAAAGATTGATGTGTAAAATTGATCTCTTTGCATTTGCATCTGACTTACTACAAATGTCCCTTCACTTACGCCCATTTAATTTATATTGTTGTTGTCACTTCACTGAAGTGTAGCTGCACATGTTCGATTGAGCGACGTTAGCTCTTCTATCACTGTTGTGCATATTCGAAAATTCTTCAGATTTCTGCAAAATGTATAACAATATCGCTCGATCCTGACTCTTTTGTAGAATAGGTAAAAGGTCTATTAAACCTATATTCCCCTGAGTTAAGTAAAACACCCACTGCAGTCAGCAAAAAATCAGCAAAAGGGATAGTAGCTGGAAATACTTAGCTACCTGAGGTTTGTCAAATTGCTAGATCACACAAACATTGATAAAATGTAAATAAACTTACTGAAATGCACCAACAACTGGTTCATCAGAAATATTAACCAAAAGAACATCGGGAACAGATTGGAATGCATCTTCAAAGAAAGTTCTTGAAATCAATGTGGAGTCCATTTTTAACTAGAAAGGAATTGAAAATTATCAAGGATCAAGTGTATAGTATTTCTACTCTTTCTGACTGCACAGCACTGG
Source organism: Aurelia aurita (assembly GCA_004194415.1). Classification (NCBI taxonomy): domain Eukaryota; kingdom Metazoa; phylum Cnidaria; class Scyphozoa; order Semaeostomeae; family Ulmaridae; genus Aurelia; species Aurelia aurita. Next base: position 883,788 of record REGM01000083.1, on the reverse strand, counting down.
CTGCTTTATTCCAAAACATCTAAATGAAAACAGAAGCCATTGCACTGCCAGTAATCGGAAATCAGTCGTCACTGTGCTCTTTAGGAAATATCGGCCTATGGCAGAATCACAACATTTTGTGTGTGGTTTTGGGTTTGCAAGCTCAAGGGAGCTGTTCTCTTTAGGAAATTGATTTTGTTGGATGCTGAAAAAAAAATATAATGTTTGAGCCAATCAACTAATCTCTGGTTTCACCTCAACAGGTTTGATTGGTGCAAGTAAACATAGAGTATCAAAATTCTCCTAGTTACAGAATTTAGCATAAAATACCAAAACTGTCAGACTGTCTTCTCAGTTTTCCCCATGCCTTTAGTTTCGATCCTGCGAAGCTGCAGCAATTTTTGTAGATTCATCCTTTGAGAATAGGAAGCGTCACATAAAGAACCAACAAAAGTACAACTTACGATTTCTTGTTCAAGTTCTTCAACAAATTCATCGATGTCGTTATTTCCAGTGCCATTGGCTAAAATAAAAGAAGGTAGATGATAGAAACAAAATAATTTCAGATTTATCAGGAAACAAACTTGAGGTGCAGGCGATATTAAGATTTAAAACTAAATTCACGTTAGGTCCTAAAAAGGACCTTTCTGCTGAAAGTCAGTGCCAAAGCAAGGTTATGTACCGGGTGTCCCAAAAAAGTATACAGATTTGGTTAACCCTAACGATCAGAATTTAGCATGAATCAATCCAAAATCCTTTTTAAAACATTACTCGATAGTTAACTTGAACATAGATACCTTGTTTGTCGACATTGGTGCTTTGAGAGAAGATATATTAATCTTCAAAGGACAAATTTGCCTCCACCTCCAAACCAGAGCTTTGGCGTTTTGGCCTAAGCAAATTCTTAAAGCACAGCGAATAAGTCAACAATAGACTTCAAAAAATTTGAACCAGGAGGAGAAAAATTAAAAACTGCACAACAAATGCGTTTCACAAAATATAATTTACGTGAAGCTTATCATCAAGGGAGCTCCGAAGTAAACTTTATTCATTCTAAGTGAAACACATTGTAGATATTGCTTAGGTCAAAACGGCAAAGCTCTGGTTTGGAGGTGGAGGCAAATTTGTCCTTTGAAGATATATATCTCTACTCTCAAAGCACCAATGTCAACAAACAAGGTATCTATTTTCAAGTTAACTATCGAGTAATGTTTTAAAAATGGTTTCGGATTGATTCATGCTAAATTCTGATCGTTAGGGTCGACCAAATCTGTATACTTTTTTTTGGGACACCCGGTAGGTTTGAAGATTTAAGCATATATATACCTCTTTAATTGAAGAGGTCTTTACTGGTGGAGAACTTAGCTTACTTACTCTCAGCTTTAAACAATTATAGAGTCAACTTAACATACCTCGGGCACCCCGCAGAGGATTGAACGACAAGCACGAGCCTTCTCGAGAGACTTGTGCCAACTGTATTTGTACCTTGTGACAACTTTTTTGTAACCTCTCGGTCAACTGTTGATAAAAATTAAACAGGTATTAAAACATAAAGATGCGGTAATAATTTTTATCAATAAGAAGAGTTTTTAGCGACGACTAGAGATGATAACGAATAATTTTCATCTCAATTTTAAACGTTTACTACCATGCAAGTCATTATTTCCAAATTTTGGTTATTCCACAAAGCAAAATATCAAACAGCCCAACAATCACCTATGTTTGCGTCAAATTGAGATTTTTAATAAGCTACGCAATATTTTTGAAGTTTTATCCCCTTATCTTTATAACCATGTACTGTCAAGGCAGGCTGCTAATACCTTGCAAAGCAGGGAGATCAAGCGGAACTGTAGGAGCTTAACTTTGAACCGAAAGATGAATGCATAACTTACAACTTTGTTGAAAGCATCACACAATTTTGGAGAAACATCAACAGATGCTTTTGGTGCTAAGGCAGGTCGATTTCCATGTACAGGACTATCTTCCTCTTCTGCTGAAAAGAAGTAAAATGAATGAGAAATGATGATTTTCTAAAAGTTCGAGGAAGAAAGTAAGATATGTGTAATGCTAAAAATAGCTGCAATTAACAATTAGCACGAAGGGATAAAAAAAGATATAATAAAGCGACGTACCATCGTCTTCCAAAGAATTTGAAGAGCTGTATGAAAGTGTAGGCGATGCTTTGTATTTAAAAATGACGGTTGGAGAAATGACATTTGACTGTTCCTGAAAAGAAAAATCAACATTTAAAATTTTGTTAATTTTAGAGACTTTGATCGAAACGCCATGAATGGAAATGTTGAAGTAATTGCAAAAACCTCTCAATTGACAGCACCTATCTATAACAATGTCTCCAGCGGTTTTATAACGACAATTCTAACAAACAAACAAAGAAACTGTATCAAAATAAACAAGTTACAATTCATGAGCAGAGGCTGACACCAGGGGGGGTCGAGGGGATGCGGTGGCCCCCCAATGTTGGGTACAACAAAGACTTTGTGCTTGAAAAAAAATGCAATAAACAATGCTTTTAAACTAAAACAATAGCTTCGCACCCCCCTCAATATTTGGTAAAGTGTCCGCCACGTGTAGGAAACTTACCAGTCGTTTTATCCCTGATACCATATCAAGTCGATGTGACAATTGTTGTGCCTGGAAATAAATGTACAAAATATAGATAACGAATAATGAAAATAACAGAAAATTGAATAACAGAGGATCAAATACTACAGGTCATTGGAAAAGACAGAATTCGGTTTGCAAGTATGTGACGATTAGATCAATAACAAACACATGTAAGGTACGCGATCAAGGAAAATAACATTCAGGAAAACTTGATTTGTTGGTACGTCACAAAACTTGGGCTTTGCATTTGCGTATCAGTATACAGTCATTAGCACACAGCTAAACTCAGATGCATCGCTTGTCTCTCTACATCAAAACAGCCATACAAATTCATTACTATTTGCCATACTATTTTATAATAGTCAACAAAAACAGAATGAAACGCAACATCAACCTTCGAATTTAATTTGAAGGATTAAGAAATGACAAAAAATTACCAATTCTGATGCTTGCACAATAACACTTCTGAGATCATCCAGACCTGAAATATTGTAGAAAGATACATACAAACTAGCACCAAATAAAGAAATTATCATGCTCTTCTGGATAAAAATGTTCACAATAAAAATCATAGAAAAATACACGTGGTGACACAAAGTCCATTCTTTACAATGTGCTTTATCCTGCCCTATGTTGCGTATATAAAAAGAAGTAGCGTTAGAGCGTTATGATGCTCATATTTTTTCAGGATACTGATAGTTTTAGACTCAGAAAAGCTGCATGTACGAATTGCAAATCAGGCGTAATTTGAAAAAATGAAACTTCTAAACCATTCGCAAACCTTTACAGTTTTGCTTTGTCAAAAAAAGGGAAGCTAAGGCCAAAGCCAAGCATCAAACTCCCATTGTTACCATGATCCTTTGCGTGCCGAATGAAAAGCAAGACAAAGAGAACCTAGGCCAGAAAAGACCTTCACATAATACGAAAGTCTACTTTGACGCCCCAAAGGATCATGGTTAGCAATGGGTCTTTAAAGATGCAGTTATGCATTTAGCTTTCAAGAGATTTTTCTTATCTTCATATTCTGTTCGGAACTCAGCTGTTGTTCATGTTGATTTCAGATTTCATTTTTCCATCAATAGCCTAGTACAAGACAACTTGCATACTTTAAGCAGCTACTGAGGAACTAAATACAACAAAATGAATACTATAACAAGTGAACAATAACATTAATCTAAAAAAAAAAACGTGACTACAATCTAAAAACAAAACAAATCATAAAGGTTGTACATTGGGGGCCGAGTCAAGCGAATTTTTTAGATCGTAAGATGCTGTTAGACAATTCACAATGAAACTNAATGGGTCTTTAAAGATGCAGTTATGCATTTAGCTTTCAAGAGATTTTTCTTATCTTCATATTCTGTTCGGAACTCAGCTGTTGTTCATGTTGATTTCAGATTTCATTTTTCCATCAATAGCCTAGTACAAGACAACTTGCATACTTTAAGCAGCTACTGAGGAACTAAATACAACAAAATGAATACTATAACAAGTGAACAATAACATTAATCTAAAAAAAAAAACGTGACTACAATCTAAAAACAAAACAAATCATAAAGGTTGTACATTGGGGGCCGAGTCAAGCGAATTTTTTAGATCGTAAGATGCTGTTAGACAATTCACAATGAAACTTATCGTAAGATCGTAAGATGCTGTTAGACAATTCACAATGATACTTATTCACAATGAAAGTTGAAAATATCGAAAAAAGGAGAATGGAAATATAATTGATAATAAAAGAAAACGAAGTAAACTCACCAACAGATTTTATGAGTGCCCATAATGGCAAACAAGTGAGTCTATCCAGAATATCTTTGGGAACTAGACAAGTTTGTTCAGCCTGTTGATACAGGAACACATCATCACTCATTTTCAAAATCTTTTTTTGAACTCAAAGGCACAATAGCCTTTTATGTTGGCAAGGAAGTATGATCACAAGACTTCTGAAACAAGTTTGGGGAAACAAACTTCATATCTTTCCTTTAGCTGTCTTCAATTTTGCAAATAAATTTTAGCGTCACAGTTTTGTGGGTTGCGAAGCACTTTTGAAGATGGCAAGCTTTAAAAACCAGGTTTGTTTACCTTTAAAGTTTACAAGTTTTAGGCTATCTGCTGCAATTCAATTCAATTTTGCGACGATAAAAAGATGGGGCATCTGCCAAACAAAAGACAGAATGGAGTCTCGTAACATGGGTAAGGACACCTATATGTCCTTCAGTTTTTCAGATCCAAATAAATAAAATAAATCAGTTAAAATTACTTACCAAAACAGGATTTGGTGTCTTGTAAAATGTCTGTAAGTTAGTCAAGATAAAGTCATGCAAGTACTGTACGAAATTTAGTTTGCAGCAAAGAAGTAGGGTCGCCACGTTTTAACAATTAATAAATATTTTCACTATCGAACGTTCGATAGTTGAAAACGTGCTCTGTAAAACAAATGTACCTGCTTTTTAAATATAACATCGATTTTGTTGAAACTGCACTGCCTAACGTTAATTTTGAGACTGACTATAGATACAGAGATGGTCAGTAGTGTGATGACCGAACCAGTGATGCGGAGGCGCAAGACCGAAGCGAGGCGGGAACACGGAACGGAGGTTAAAGATGGCGGCCAGAGAAAAGAGACTCGCCTGACTCAGCTAGACATTTGACCAGTGCCCTGTAACTTATAGACTAACAAATATACTTTAATACATTGTGTTCATTGACAACCTCTCTCTTATCTGTTGACCTACTACAAGTAGTATTTATGAGATGAAAGGATACACAATGTGGAATGTTAACTGCCCCAAGCCAGCTTGGAAGATTTATCGTAAAACTGTCAGCACTCGTTGCAGCCTGCAAGAAATTTTTGTCACTTAAAATTTGGCAAAATATAAATGAAATAAATAAGACAAAAATAAGTGCACTGATTAATTCAACTTGAGAAGACGAAGAATGGTGGTCCACCTCTGTTGCAGTTAGGGATATTCCACTACTTCAAATATTCGCGCTCCTCTTAAGAATGTGTCAGGTATGATAACACCTGTCTTTTTTGTTCTCTATGTGTTTCTTGGGCACTTCATTTTCTTTTCGATGCTTCAGAGAGACATCCTGCTAACCTAAAGCATTTTATATAAACCACTCATTTCTCTTATGAATCAATTCACTTCTCTCTCCCTCATAAGTAGCCTTTACTTTCAACTGACCTTTATCAGAGTAAAAGAAAACGCAGAAAATCGTAAGAAGATGATTCATGAAATGTTAAATCTTACCGAGATGGATGGTGGAATCTTTGGTAGGGATAACATTGCCAATGAATCACTGTAAATCAAACAAAACATTTAAGCATCAAAAGCAACAAAAAAGCTACTAAAACTGCACAAAATAGAGCTTTTTGATAAGCCTAATAACATTGACTTTACATTAACCGGAATCAACAAATACAAGAAGAACTTTCCTATTTCTCAGCATCACGGGGACGATAAATGATTAGCAATATTACAAGCCTCTGAATGCTGTGTGTGTACAATTGGTTTGAGGTTGGCTGAAATTTGTAGCTTACACGCTAATTAATGCCAACAGTTTGCCCTTCTAGAATTAAGAGCTAGAGGTATAAAGACCTTTCTATTTTAATATCATCCACTCTGATACAGTATAAAGTCCCGCATTTTTTAAAACCACTTTACGAGAAACTCAGATCCTCAATTTTTTCTAGCACAATAAGAAAACAATAGACTAATTAAGGGAGAAAAATAGGCTGAGATAATAAAGTGGGTTTCTTACAGGCGGGAATTCACTGTTGTGTATCCCTTGATATCATGAACTGTGACATGATGGCCTCTGATAGGTTGCCTTTTGACAATATGCAGTAGTTCAAAACTTAAAGTTTCTTACCCCTCGACATGTAACCAAACGCCAGATTGTGTACAAATTTCACGAAGTCTACTCAAGTTGTCTGTGTGTCCTGTTACAGGAGTGCCTTTAAATGAAAGAAAAAAGTAAGATGGGCCTAGAGTTTTAAAGTGATACATAGTAGCGATCAAGGTGAATATTCTCCCAAATTTTGCAAAACCAATGGGGTAAGATATCTATTATTTTGATGCGCAAAGAATTGTAAATTTTGTTACATGTTGTTACCTTGTTATATTGTAATCAACATTTATAGGTAGGCCCGATCAATTTCAAGAACAGGTATTGACGAAGATGAATATTGAATATGATAAAATTTTGGAGAAGACTTAGTACTTTGCAAAATTAGGCAATTGGAAATACTACTAAAGATTTCCAAAGCTTACCCTTATTTAACAGCTAGAAAATTATAGACAAGAATTAAGATGACCTACCTGCATAAGCTATCAAGATGAGTGGGGTTTTGCCACATGATACGTCATCTGTAAGAAGTCGCTCAAATGCAGCAACATCCTATGGAATAAGTACTCAATTTTAGCAAATAATGACCCTTTAACAAAAAAATTTCATGCTACAAGTTTTCTAAATTCAATCGTTGGACAAATCATCGTTATACTGTATCTGGATTTAAAATCGACGAAGAGAGAAATAGCCAATTTAATCTAAAAAATTGCACAAGAGAAGGCCACGTGCTGCTTATTGTCCCATTGTCCTATTGTTTGATCATCTACTGGGTGAGTCAGAAAAAACACTCCCCGTTTGAAAGGCCACTGCTCCCTGGATATCGAGGCAATAATATTGGTAAATATATTGTTTAATAGTGGACATGTTCAAATAAATTCTAAATTTTACCAGACTGAAATCGGCCACTCCCTTCTAAAATTAGGAGGGGTTTTCTCAAGAAAGACCCTCGAAGAAACCTTCAAAAACGGCATGAAATCACGACCAAATTTTCGTCATATTTCTGCCTAAATAGCAATGACTTGTACATGCTTTAGCACGTTTTATCCCTTTGGGAGGATGAAAGTGCCATCCCTGGAAACATAACAATAATATTCTCGGAGATTTTATCCTCCCAAGAGGATAACACGTGCTAAAGCATGTGTGAGTGTGCAAGTCATTGCTGTAAGGCAGAAATATTTGGAAAATTTGCTCGTGATTTTAGGCCTGTTTTGAAGGTTTCTTGAAGAGGCTTTCTCCAGAAAATCGCTCGCAATTTCAAAACGGAGAGGCCGATTTCAGTCAGGTAAATTTTAATTCATATTTGAACATGTCAACCATTACATAATGTATTTGTTAATATTATCGTTTTGATATCCAGGGAGCAGTGGCCTTTCAAACGGGGATTGTTTTTTTTGACTCACCTGGTATGGAGAACATAAAACACAATAGGCTATATTTAGATTGCCCAGTCTCCCTGGCTAACGGCATTTTTAACTTTGTTGATTTACTTTAACATGCAAAATCTAGGCCATCATCATCAAAATCTAGTTAAAACTTTTGAAATCTGCAAGCAAAGCAACAATTTGTTTTGGTCATTCTTTTTCCATTATCATGGTTGATCATGATTGCATAGAGGATAAATCAGTCTTTGCATATTTTTTCAGAAAGTTTTCAAGATAGCAACAAACAAGAAAACGCCTTTCTACTCACCATTGTATAAGGGGATCCAAACATCGTATTGCATGGAACTACAACAAAAAGGGTGAAATTTCAACAGTGATGGTCATACTGTATAATAAAGATAAAATGACAAATCTTGAATATTTTTGATATGTCACAAACGTTTTGGTCGAATCTAAATAAAGCCATTGCAATTTTCGTAATTACCTCAGGCTTTGTTCAAACTTTCTAGAATGTAACAAAATTTCGAAGTTCTTAGAAGATAAGAAACGAGGGTTGAAAGCTAAATGCTCCTTGTTCCTGAGGATATCGAGGCCATGAAAATGCACATACCTTTACAGATGCTTGATTGTGGTAGGCCAAGCTGAAAAAAATTTTAAGTTAGAAAGTATTACAATAAATTAAATTAATTACGTACTGGAAAAATTAGTAGCATACCAGACCCTTCTGCAGAATAGGTAAAGGTCTATCAAAATTACTGGAACAAATAGACTAATAGAAATGCTGTTTAAGGACATCATAACAAAGTTTACAGACACCAAGGGGTATCGATGAAAAAATGGAGTAGGTACCTGACTCCTGAGGTCTTTTCCAAAATTTGGTGGTGCAGCAGCACTGACATAAATTACTGGTGGTCTGGTGAGAAGAAAGAATGAGTAGCAATCAGACATTCGAGAAAGACTGTCAGACATGAAAGGGACTTTTCATCAGGAAAAGAAACAGCGCTCATACCAAATAAGTATTTTTCCAAACTTTCAATTTAGTTTCTTGTTGTCTAATTTCAAAATATTTCATATCTTATGGCTTGTTTTCTTCATAGCAGCTTCACATAAATATTTAGCTATTAGCTCATTTTTCAATACAACTTTTGCTGGAATCCAAATGACTAATGTTATTGTGGTTATTGTGACTACAAACAAGCTAGACGAGGAAACAGCACAAAATTATGATAATGTGTACATGTGGACACATTCACTGTTTCTTCATCTTCAATAGAATGCTGAGAAATCAAGTGCCACTAAAATTAACTGTGATTAGGTTAATAACAATTTTTTTACCTTGTGTAGAGAGCTGTAAAACCATCTGTTGCATATTTTGCGAATTTCATGTATAGAGCAAGCTTACACACTAAGGAGAAGAAAGACTTATTTTAATGGCCTATTGCACATTACGGGAACAGAATTGTTTATAAACAAACCCTTAGTTTGAAGATAGTGCATGGAGTCCGGTTTCTGTTTTCTTAAGAAATGGATAGGGCTGCTACAATTCATGAAACAGAAATTCTGTGAAGGCGCTGTAAACACACACGTGCACTGGGTCTTTAAGATTGAATATAGACAAGCTGGAAAATTACTTTAACTAGATACAGCATGGCTTTAATGAGAGACACATAAAAACAACACATAAAAACAACACATAAAAACAACATATAAAAACAGAAATTTCAACAAAATAGTTCTTAATTAAATAAACATGGTACCAAATTTACAAACGGTTTCTTAGAATTGGAAAACTCAAAAATGATTTGATATTAAAGATTATCACTGCAAGAAAATCTTGTAATCAGTGTCTCTCTATTGAAAATGGTTAGATCCAAGGCAACCAAAGCTCAAACTTAATCAAGAATGTAAAAAAAAGGAATGATTAAGACAAAAAAATTTGGAGGCGCAAGAATTACCATCAAGTAGTCCTTTACATGAAGTATCATGGAAATAAGTGAATCCACTCTCTATCCTGTTGAAAAACAGAGACTTTCAATAAATAAAAAATTTGCTAGATCAAAAGTTGCAGCAACTCGGATAAAATGTTAAAACAAATAATGAAGCAAAAAAAGATCTAGATTTCAGTACTTTGAGTGGTAAACCTTAAAGGGAATCTAAGCATATAAAAGTGGCTCAGGCCACTTGCGGTTCAAATTCTAGCCTATCAAATGTCAGTAAGTCCTGCTGACGTAGATCAGTTACCCAAATATGGTTTCGTCTCAAGACTGTCTTTGCAGGGCTATTTTTATCAAACGCTTATGTATGCTTAGATTCCCTTTAAGAAAAGGATGTGTATATACATGATAAAAAAACTTCAGGAGAAACCTAAACTTACCCAAGTAAATTCGATAGCCATTGTGATGTGTCTTGGTTTATACTTTCTAACAGTTTTGATAACTGATCTTCAGACAATAGTCGCAAATAATTTTTTAAATTCTGTGCAGTTATGCTCACTTCATTGAATCTGTCAGTTGGTAAATTTCTGTTTCTGAAATAAAACAAATTACATATCATTTAGCTAAACAAGGCAGTAAATTAATTTAGACAAGACATGCAGGTCTTACTTGTAAACATTCATTACAAGAATTCTCAAGAATTTTATAGAATTGTCCACAATCTGATTAGAATTCTTTGGTGGTATGAAAGATTGTAAGAATTTAAAAATAATTCAAGAAATGAAATTTTTGTGTAAAAATTCTTAGGTGACAGAATAGTGTATATTTACACCATGCCTATATCGTATCTATTTCTGCCACCTAGGAGATTAACAAGTTGAAATGTTTCACTTCAGCACCTGGTAGCATAGGTTCCAAATCTTTAAAAACGTTGGTGTAAAATTTCATGACCTATTTCTTTAAACTGAATAGCTTGAAAGAAATTTTAGCTACTTTGCTATAATTCTACCTTTGGACTTTTAAAAAATCTTCAATATTTTCAGAATTAGAGGCATTTTCTCCTTTTTTAAGAATTCAAAAAAAAATTTGAAAAAAACTTAACATAGTAATTTCTAAACTCTTTGAGGAAACATAGACTAAATTTCAAGAAAACCATAGTTTATGTATCAAGCACAAGTCTTTCACTCTTCTGGTTTACGATTACAAAATTTGATGACACCACATCCTCAAAAGAGTTTAAATATATATAAAATATGCTGTAATTTTGAAAAATGTTCAAGATTTCAGAAAAATCCAACGGTAAAATTATAGCAAAGTAAAGTTTCTTTCAAGGCATCCAATTCAAAGAAATAGGTCATAGAATTTTACACCTTTTTGAAGTTTTTTAAAGATTTGGAAGCTATGCCGCACCTGGTTAGGACTAATGAAGTACAGTTCAATGGCAAAGCAGTTCAATAATACAAAGCAACTTTTTATTTTCTGATAAGGGCTGATTATGTAAGTTTTAAGCCTGCCTGCAACTTTAACTGGGCTGAATATCCTAGCCTGTTTGTTAAAAACGAGCTGAAATTTCAGCCTGTCAGACTGAGCTGAAACTTCTTCTATCATGAATTTTTGTTTTTGCAACACTTTGACTGCAACACCACGCTGACTTTACAGCCTGGTTAAACTTCTAAGTGGGCTGAAAACTCTCATATGATTGGCCCTTTAGTAGGCAACATTCCTAAAGTATAATAAACTATAGCTGCCTGGTTACAAATATGAAAGAATCTAAAGCATGTCCTCAGAAATTACTTCATAGATAAATAAGTCTCCATGGATACCATTGCAGAAAGAAAATGCAAAATTCCTGTTATTGTATTTTAAGAAAATAAATTTTCTCCAGACATGTAGTCATTTCTCTAACTGTAAACAAACCTTGTACTTGAGGATGTGATCCAACTGCTAAGATCTGAGAAAACTTCTGACATCGGAGTACCTCTGCGAGGAAAGAAAACAGTGTTTTTAAAATGTGTGTTGCCTACAATTTCATCTTTAGTGTAACAACATTTCATAAAGAAAATTTTAACATAATAGTTTCCAATTTCAGTGATTTTCTCAAACAAAGAAAACTTTTTTGACTCACTGATAGAATGTTACAAAAGACCTTCTGACAGGTTTGCCTACCATAAAAAACCGAAAAAACATATTTTCAATCTCACATTAGTCGGGTAACTTACTTTCAGAGATACTGAATTGTCAATAACAATCTTACCCATCTTTTGAAAAAGCATCTTCTATCAACCTTGTTAAATTCTGATTTGTTTTCTGTGAAAAAAATGATAATAAAACGTCATTTCCACAATATGCTTAAAAGTCTAATACAACAGGGCCATAGGAAGCATCTTAAACTTGGGGGGGCGGGGCACGACACTTCAAGGGTGTTTTTTCATTAAGCAAAAAGGAGCACTTCCGGGGACCAAAAGGGCACTTTTTTGTTTATTGCAAAATCTTGCTAAAATCTTTTTTGTTTTGTGTCACCCGGTTCCTACGTCTCTGCAGTATACAGACTTCTGCACATGAACAAAAAAAAACATCCTCAAGTAAATTAGCTGTTTTCTCATGCAAAACAGTTCCATCATTCAATGCTATCGACTGACTTATGCTTTATTTTACTCAAAAATTAGTTCCTAGAGATGAGGCCCAGACTGGGGAAAGTTTGTATTTTGTGAACACAAGTTGAGATTACTTCACATTTTCCAGAAATTTCATAGTTTCTGTAGTTGAAAACAATTGATTAATGGATGTAATCATTTGTTTATTTCATAATGAAATATATATAAAATATGAAATTGGCGATTGCACAGGCAATTAAAACAAGTGCAATAACTAATGTGCTATGCAAACTTTCCAGTCTGGGATGTGGCTCTAATTTGAAGTACATTTTAGGTGGAATTTTGTGTAACAATCACAACGGAAGGTTTAAAGCTGGGTACTCAGTAATAAAGGCTCCAACTGACTGGAAAGCCTGTGAAAAACCTGCATGCTGCACAAGACTCTGGTGGGTGTGGAGCAACATGCAAAAAATAAAGGTTTACGGCTTCTAAAAATCGTATGGCGCAAAACTATAGTGTTGCAAAGAAGAGTTGCCACCCAGGTAAAGGGTTAGCAAAATGTTTTCTTAGAAGATGTCAGATGAAGGATGATGGTTGGGGGTGACACTGACACTACATGCTATCCAAGGTGCATTCTTCTACTTCTACATGATTAATCAACTCCTTCAAAATTGAAGACTCTATTGATGTAAAGTAAAAAGAAAAAAAAGAAATAATATATTGCATTCCATGTAAACTCCACGCCGAAGGTTACGCCGATAACAAAGTAATTTACGCCAGGAAAACAATAGATCTATTCAATTACAATAATTTTCTATTGTTTCCATCAGATTTTCACGCCACTACGCCAAGAAAATTTCTTTTCCACGCCGAAGATCTTCGGGCCTAAGAAGTGCATGAAATGCACCCTGGCATGCTATGCTGGTGACCTGACCTTTCATTTATTGATTTGGACCCAATTAATGGCATTCCTCAACCAAAAAAGATTTTAGATTATGATAACCCGACGACCACAATACTTGTAAATGGCTAAAGACACCATCAGCATGTATTTCTAGCTAGGTTTTTGGGCCTACTAGGCCTAAGCCGTTTTGCAAACTTTGATTTAATCACAACAATCAAGCGACTTTGTCTTGTGCAATGCAGCATACACGTTTCTATGAGCACATCTTAGATAGCTTACCTTATCCATTGCGTTGTCTGTTTGTTGACCGCTACCTTCTCCAGCGCTATTTTCTTCCGTATGCGTTGCACCTTCTTCCCTTTTTGAGTCATCCATTTTGCAGCCACGAAGTCTACTGCAACGTCTACACCGTTTTCACGCGAGGCTTATTCCTTCGTTGCCACCGCCCCGCAATAATTTTGTGAGATCACAGGCACTAAATCTCGATTGGATGGAAAATTAGACAAGCTTCTGCGGAATAGACCAATCAAATTGCGCAAAACAACAACACACGCACTATCTTTTCTGCGGAAATGGGAATTTAGAATTCAAATAAAGTTTTCAGCGACCTTGAGGTGGTTACACATAAGAGTCTGTAGCAAAATTGTACTTCCGGGAAACAATTTATTTCATAATTTGGAAAAAACTATAGCCTGCGCGCAGCCTCAACGCTCCTCCGCCACTTTGGTTCTACGCTTTTAATAGAAAAAATCGGCTAAGGTTTGTTTCACCCATTTCAAGTCATGTGATCAGTTTTAACATTATGCTTGGGGAGTTTTAACATTATGCTACATTATGCATTCATCGAAGAAGTCTTTATGGATGGCATGAAATATGCTAAAGAATTCAAAAGACGTTTTATCAAGAGATTTTTTAGCAAGCCATGAGGACCAGGAGACGAAGCTTTACACCATAGAATGATACAACCACTCAAATAAGCAAGCCATGGTTGATAAAAAAACACGAGGTAATAAGTCGTGCAAGAATACCATGTACACACTACAAATATCAACTTAAATTACTTAAAACGGGTTTAGCTTACTCGACATACAGGGTCATGTCCAAGACACCTCACAAAGATCCATTTACAGGGCATTTACAGTCATGACAGTAACAATTTACGAAAAATACATAACTTGCAAGATAGTTGAGAGAAAGCTACGCAAATCACTTCATTGGAATTGTCAAAATATCCGGTATTACGCGATAGGACTCTTAGAATTGTGTAAAATGGATGCCTGGGGGATCTGAAAGAAGCAGCCACATTTGCAATGAATACAAACATCAATTTTAAGATTTGCAAAGAAATGTTATCCATTTCAATATTTTCACGAGTCTGTTTCGTGTTTTGGCTTCAGGGAGGCATACCCCGTGCCAACAAAGGATTACACAGCCCGAAGAAGAAGGAGGTGGCATATACCAAAAGATCTGCCAAATTAGTGAGACGCCAACAATGGTTTCCTAGGTCAAATCTTACTCAGTTTTTTATCTTGTTTGACGAGGTTCCAATTCTATTTTTAGTTTATATAGACTGTTCTTCAAAAGCAGGATTTATCACAACGGAATTTTAGTTTATAATCATCTGTAAAAACTTCTTGCTACAAAGTTAATGCCTGTGGAGAGGATGCATGCTTCATATCTAAAAATTATGTTTTCTACAGCTTTTCGCCTGTCTACGAACTCTTGCTAGCCTTCCAACGAACAAACATTGGGACATCTACGGAAGACACTCTGTGCATGAAATTAGAGGAATGTGTTATTATGATGAAGAAGCTATCGCATTTTCACAATATCATAATGACCCCTCATCTATCCTCAGCCTACCGTTAGAATCAACAGGGGATGAAAAAGGTCATCGACATAGCTAATTCACTGTCACGTGGTAGTAACAATGTTAGATAACACTGCCTAACTAATCCTAGTATCTATAATGTGGGCCTCCTTGTCCTCTGTGTGGTGGCCCTCCTCCCGGTGGTCCCCAAGAGCCGGGAGGTCCATTGGGTGGTCCTCCTGGACCCATTCCATGCATGCCTGGGCCGTTTGGTGGCATTCCCGGTCCACCAGGAGGCATACCAAAGCCATGTCGCGGTGGAGGTCCATTTCTCGGCGGAAACTGGTTCGGTCCTGGAGGCATATGTCTAGGAGGAGGTCTTTGATGAGGAGGCGGTCCGGGATTCTGCCCTCCATGTTGTCCAGGTGGCCCAGGAGGTTGTCCAGACGGTCCTGATGGTGGTCGTGATATATGAGGTGGTGCGAAACCGGTTGATGTGTTTAGTGGCTGGTAAGCATTCGATGAGGGTGGCTGGTAAGCATTCGATGAGGGTGGCTGGAATGGTACAGATACTGGAGGTTGAAATTGTCCTGGAGGTTGCATTAATGGCATTCCGGGCATCGGCATTCCGGGCATTGTTGGCATCCCTGAAAAAGATGACAGAAATCATAAATGTTTCTGCAGACATCAATCAAGTTTGCAGATAAAGCTTATCCCATGTCTGCTTCAAAAACACGTCCTAATCTTTATCTATTCTCCAAAAGAGCGAAACTTCTTTTAGAAATTTAACAAATATTCAAATATACACACCACTGAAAGAAGCTTTTGCGCTGATCACTCGAGCTTTTTTAATTCGATTGGGGACTATAATGTGTCCCATGTGTCAGTCTTAAGCAATTGTAGGATTCTTATATGGATTGGCATCGAATTAGCCTGCTCCAAGAGAAAACCATAGTAATTTCCGTAATCTTTGTAAGCAATGCCCTTTCGTGAGCATGATTTATTCTATGATTCAAAGCTCTATCATAAAACATCTAAACGAGTAGACAGTAGCAAAAGTGAGAAAACAAACGCCCTCATGATCTGCTGTAGTTGTTCAGTAACCTTCTAACAGGATATACGGGAAAGATCATGCATTTTGGCCTTTTGCATAGAGCCTTGTTTTTTTTGACAGAAAGTGATTGATCAAAAGTTAATTTGTATACCTGGAGGAGGAGCCATCGAAGGAACAGGCATCATTGGCTGCGGAGGCATTGCATTCATTGCTGATACGGGAGGAGGATTGCTTGGCTCAGGAGTAGCTTCGGGTTGAGCAGCAGTTGTCTCTCCTGTGGTCTTTAATGTTTTGTAATTGTATTTGTGAGTTCGTGCTCGTAGCTCCTCCTACAAACGGACAAATACACGATTAGTTTCATTTTGCAAGATAGAGAACACAAGCAACCTGGTAGGGGTTGAAGTAAGGGTCACTACAAAGAGTATTGGATGAAACATAACATCGTCAAAAAAGAAATAACTTCCGTATTGCGTAAATCAATGTTTGTTATCGAAAAAATGAAACTAAAGATCATTGTTTATGAAAATCACGAAAGATACGAGAAAAATTAAATTCGAGTTCTGATTAAATAAGTCATAAAAGTACAAATTTTGTAAGACGAATGAAATTTTATAGATGGTAATATTCATTATGCAATTTCATCTCTTTAGCCTTTCTATACTCATTACATAAGTCTCAGTATCGCTCATTGAATTGGATGGTTATCGCTCAAACTAGGTAATATTGAACGAATACAAGGAATCACGTCGTAAGTCTAAAGCCTTTCTACGAACAGTAAGTAACCACTCTTCAGCTTTAAATAGAAAGCCATATCATAGAAGGGTTGCAAAAAGAGATCAACCTCTTGTAAAACATATGACAATGCTGCCATTTCTTGAAACGATCGAAAACATTCTTGCAAATGCACACAGACAGCAAAGCAAACAAAAGATAATACGAGATAAAAAGGTCCTGTAATAGAGACAATAGTTAAATTTGGAAACTAACAAAGACAACGTAACAGAAAGTTGTTAACGAATCTGCAATTGAAAATCTCAACGTGGAGCACAATATGAAATCATCGTAAACAACAGAACCATTTGCTGAATGTTATCGTCTGACACAGCTCACGGCAAATTTTTTAATATCTAATTAAACATATCAGCCATTAAATAAGACAGTTGCCAATATTATTGATTTGATATTCAGGGAGCAGTGACTTTTAAAACGTCGTGCGTTTTTTTCTCACCCAGTAGTAAAAGTAACTGGAAGTTGAAAGCTGGGCCCATATATCTCCATCTCCTGCAATTAAAGTCTGTCTCAAATTCGATGTCACATGAGATTTGCGATAACGCAAAATTGCTCACACAAAACTCTTCAATTGTTCTATTCGCGAGTATTTCACGTGACATCTAAATTGAAACAGACTTTAGATCAATCTGTAAAATGACATGAAATCTAGTACAAAGTATGAAGATAATGAAAGAATAATGCTTCATTCGATAAACAAAGTTATAATGCTTATAAAGAAATTAATTCCATTCACTAAATTAATTTTCCTAAATAACGTAAAATTTACGAAAGTTCACTGTTCTTTTATGACAGGTCATTGTAATAACCACTTCAGCGTAATATTTCTTATATCCCCTTTCTTCGTAAGACTGGAGAGATTATTAATTATGGATGATATGATGGTCAGTTCTACTATATGACCTTCACTACTCACTCTACAATAACTCCATGTCGCCATTTAGGTTATTACAAAGAGCTGTCACAAAAAGACCCACCTGAAACAAACAGGAGCATGGAATTCACATCACATCAACAAATTAACCAACCAAAGCAAATCAAATCAGACATGATAGTACTCACCAGCGATGTGTCTTCTTCAGGGTGAATTATTCGGCTTGTAGCAGACACTAAAGGTACTGTACCTGGTTTCGAACTAGCAGGAGTCTGGTTGGTTACAGCTGATGTACTTGATTTAGCACCTACCGTGATTTTCAGCATCCATTACGAGGCAGCATTAGAATGAGGCAGCAATGATGAAAGAAGCAGGAGCAAAAACAAATTAGAATAAGCAAACGACAAATTGCTCTTCCCATTCTCAAACTGTTACAAACTCTTTTGTAGGTTTCATTTATCTGGATTGATATTTGGTGCACAATTGAAAACCAAAACGCTTAAACGGCGCGTTTCTCCTAAGATGAGGTTCGAGTCAAAATTGTTTTCTCCATTCATGAAAATTTCACCAAGAAACTTTACGTAATTGCTTTAGCTTCCTGTAGGATTAGCTACTTAAAGTTGCTTGTTATTTCGGAAAATTCATCTGGTGATTCTTCAGTGATCGTTAGTCTAAGAATTCCTTCCTGGCTAGATTTTAGAAAACTCGATACACAAAACTATTTTACAGACAGCATAACTAAAACTATTTGCAGTCCAAGAAAAGAGATTCAGAATCTTTGAAGGATATACTGAGTGCAATTTCAAAACACTGATTTTAGCACTCATGAAATCTTGTTACAAGAAACAAAATTTGAATGGCAGGAGATTTTTTGTAATATCGATAGAGTATGGATTTACGGTGAAAGCATTTTGTTTTCAATTGCGCCAAAACGAAGACCATTTCAGACTTTGCAACAGCTATGAGAATGCAGAGCTGTGAATCACAGAAAAGAACAAGTCTGTTAAATTAACTACCAACGTAAGAACACTGATATCTCGGTTGATAATGATAAAACACAAAATTAACTAGGACTCACTGGTTGAATGAAATCTGATACGAAAGGAATCAATCAGATGAGTTTATTTCTCAGCCACGTTTCCTGCCGGATGCTGTAAAACCAAAATGTAAAACCTCTGAATCATGAAGTGACATACTTAAATAAATAGTCTAAGAATGGCCAAGTTCTGATATCAGAAAGTATAATTTCTTTTAGCAATTTTGTTGCAGAAAGAACCTACAGTTGTCCTATTTTCAGGAATGCAAAATATAGGAAAGCACTGATCACAAGGGTTCGTATGCGCCATGATAAGGTGAACAGACAGCTAGCAAAAGTTTGAAAAATATCTGAGCAAAAGCCTTTGCAAGGATTTAGAGATAAATGAACAAAAAGATTTTAAGAATCTGATTAGGAACAAGAATTTAGCAAGAACTACTTCATAAATTTTGCATTATATTTTAACATTTACAGAATGCAAATCACAGTAAAGCAATTTTCCGAAAACCCCTTTCACCCAAAATCACATTGAAACAATTTATTCCAAAAAAAAGTTTGGCTTAAGATGCTTTTTCACACAAACGTTGTTGGTAAATGTCCAACAAAACAAATGATTAGCAAGATTTAAGTTTTACGTTAGTGAGTCAAAAAATATGTTTGATTTCTGCTTGGTTACACATGTGCAAAAGGCTTTATGGCTACATCATAATCAGTATTTATCTGACATATTTTAGTGCTCAGTATATACAATTTTATTTAACATCGTTTTTTATCAAAATATACAAAACGGTCAAACTATTGATATTTTGAAAAGAGAGAATATCTGTAGATAATATGCAAAGTCATAGCCAGGCAAATGCTCCAAATTTTCTTTGACTCTCTAATAACTTGCTGCATAAACATTGTGAAAGATGTATAACAATGCATACCTGATTGTGACTGAACAGAATCTCCACTGCTGGTTGCACTTAATGGTTTGAAATCTGCACCAACTGGTCCTGTAGATGTCACTGCACTTGCACTTGCCTGGAAAGCATAAAGTTACTCTTAAAATTATGAGAAAAGAAAAGATCACAAAATTAAATGTATGGACAGTTAAACAGGCAGTGGATCTTGGCGCAAATATAAAATCGTTTGCACTTGCCTAAAGTAGACAACGTTACTGTTTTATATTGGTTTGATCAAGATCTTCAAAATCAAAAGAATGAAAAGAGATAGCCTGTCAATATGATGCCTAAGTTTTTTACGAGACACTTTATAATCAGAAATATCCATGGCATTTGAAAACAATGATGATTGAAGCAGCCATATCTCTTCCAATTGGCATCTATTTGATTAAAATGACAACCTTCTTTAGCTTTGAAAAGATCAAACTCGTGCTCTCAAAGTAAAAGATGTCTGAAAAAATAATAGCTTCTTCTCGTAATAGGGACAGGGATACAGAGAGAATGTCTCCATAAAACTCTTTCCCTGCACATTAATTCTTTATTGTAAGTTAGGCCATTGTCTATTACTACAAACCTGTGCAGCAGCAGCTGGGAACAAAGGCCTTGGGAGACCAGGAGCTGAAACTGCAGCAGATGAAACTGGTTGACTCATGGACATGGGTGCACTGGATGATGGGATCATCATCATTGGGGCTCCACCAGGAACTAATGGTGATGCACTGAAGAAAGCAAAACAATTATTTAAAAATTTAAAAATACAACAAATATTCAAATACAAGTACTTTTCCTACAGAAAAAACACTAAAACACAAATACAAAAAACAATAGAAACTAAGCTTGTTTATTAATAACAAAATTCACAAGAAGTTTCCCATCCTTAAAATTTCACTTCCTGTTTCAGTTTTAATCCTAAATGATGTGTGCGCAGAATATAACTTCTGCTGGTGACAGAGAGCAATTATGCTTGATGCAACATATATTTCATTTTCTCAACGTCTTTTAACAATATTAGCTGTGATTACAAATTCTTTGTAAAAATTAAATAGGTAAGTACTCACACTGAGCCCGGTGGAAGCATGGGAGGCATTCCTGGAAAAAATCAAAATATTTACATGCATTATGTAAAAACAACAAAATATATTCTATTGAAGAATGACTTAGAAGTATAAGGTACCTTTTTCTGAGCCAAATATCACTTTCCAAGCATGCTACATAGATTGTAAAATGAATATTGCAAGTAAATAATTAAACACTGCAGGGCACACAGCAGGCCTCATTAAAAATGTTCTGTGCCTGCGAGCAAATGCCTGGGAAGAATGTGCCTGCAATCAAAGCAATTTGAGTACAGTCAAGGTGCCAGCAACTAATGTTTAATGATATTTGGTGCCTGCAAGCCGCGCTCATGCGCTCACGCAAATTAATGAGGCCTGACACACAGCTGTCAAGAATCAAGCAGATCATTTTATACTGAATACAATTTTGATGGGCAAGCATGGACACATGAAATCAAGGGCGTCGCCAGGGGGTGGACTGGGGTGGACATGTCACCCCAGTTTTCTCAGAGTGGTATTTATTCATATGTAAAAACGGTGTAAAAGTGGCTGGTATGACTTTCAGAACTTAATTCTTTAAAAAGTCCATCTCACTTTTTTAGAGCTGGTGACGTCCCTGCATGAAATGTTAGCTTTTCTCAATTAACACAACATACAGTACACAAAGAGAAGTTTCTTACCTGGAAACATCGGCATTCCAGGTACGTGCATTGGGGGCATTCCTGGCATAGCAGGCATCCCTGGGAAAGGGGGAATCATTCCAGGCATCATAGGCATACCGGGCATAGGCACTGGCATCATTGGCATTACATCAGTTTTTTGCCTTTTAGCAAAATCTTCACCACCATCATCATCACCCTCTTCACCATTTTCTGAGAAAAAATCATGTTTTTGAAAATAGTTTCAGTCTGGTAATGGTCACAAGACATGCGTTCTTAATTAATCTTCGAGCTTGGGTGCTTCAAATTCTACTTGAACCCTCCCTACTCACATTTTCTGATTTAAAAAGGAAACATTTTCTGAGAATTAATAAAGATGGCCATCAGTTAATCCTTTCAAAAAAGTTAGGTCACTGATTTGTCAAAGAAACATCATTGGCATCGAAGTGAACCAATAAACTGACAGAACAGCGCCATATCAATAATGCTGATGGCATTATTAAAGCTCTATTTTCCGATGTGCGAAGAAATTTTTGCAGTTATTGACCATGAATATCAAATTTGTCTTTCCGATTCTTGTCATCTTTATTTACAACTGTTAGTTTCTTTCTCTGTGCTTCAGAGAGCTGTGTCTTTGCACTCAAACAAGCATCAGTCTTATATACAAAATTTGACATAAGATCCGCTTTCTTTGGTTTTTCCAACCAGACAAGAAATTTTAGTTTTGAAAGAAACATTATGCAGTGTATAGGCCTTCAAAGACAACTTTAACATCATATCATCATGGAAGTTTCTGGAATACATGAAGTGATCTCTCCTGAAATATAAATACGCACCTTTTTTCCTTTTCAACATTTGTTCTCTTTCCTTGACATCTTTGATAGGGATGCCTTCAATTCCATAAATCTCAATTTCTGGGTCTCCTTTGTCAGGCAATGCATTTGGAATCGCTGAAATAGGTTCTTTGTGAACTTGCAGACAATGAATAGCTAACCCAGGTCCTGTGTAAAGTTTCTTGTGGCAAACATGACACTTGAAGTGCTTTGCTTTCTGGTGATATATCAACACTTTCTCTTCATCAAATTCTCTATTGCAGTACCTGAAAATTCACTGTCAAGGAGCCTAACAATTGATTATTCTGAGGTGAATATATTTGAAACTTCATTAGTCACTCATTACTTTTCAAACCAATCAAACTTTGCAATAACATAGTTTTACGGAAATATGTTTCTGGGAGCAACAATATTATTAAACAGAAGAAAAGGCTACAATAATTAATTTAATGGCACGATGGCCTCTTTTTGCAAACTCTCAAGACCTGTATATAAAATCAAAACGTTTCAAATTTGTTGCATCTGTTTATGAAAAACTTTGTAGATTCTAGCATCATGAAGCATATAAAAACATTCTTTTAGTCTATAAGTCATGAATTATTTCAACAATGATAACATTTTCATGCAATACTAATGAGCAAATATTTAACACATAGAATTTTATCTTTAAGTCAAAATTAATTGACGCTTGCAATCATTATTGATCAGTTTCTAAAAATTCAACTGGTTCATGAGGCTAGGTAACACTGTATAAAACCTAACTGGAAAAAATGACACCCACTTATCAGAGTTCTATTGTTTTAAGACAATAGACATATTGTTTTTGCTATTGTTTCAGATGAAATTTCCCATCAAATTTCCTAGCAAAGCAAGCAGGGACCTGAAAATGTGAATACAACGGACCAACCTCTTCAACAGCCATGAGTTCATCCAGAGTATGCTTCACAAATTTTCAGATTATCTTTTCGATGTTAGCACGAAACTGCAAGATCAAGATCTTCTTTTCCTGATCAAACATGCACAGGGTCGATTCAGGCATTTTGAAACATTGGGCTTTTTGTTACTGTGTAACTTTTGTAAAGAATTTCTGTTTAGGAAAGCCTGTGTTTTGAAAAAATGAGTGTTTCGAAAAGCCGAAATTAACTGATGGAGTATTTTGATGTCTGGATAACAACCATAGTACTCTATCCTGTTTAATTATTGCAGCATACTCATCTTCCTTGACAAAACCTAATTTAGGGGCTGCAAACATCATCTTCTTTCATGCAAAACATCTAGTGGACATTTCGGGGGAGGGGGTAAAAGGACTGGACGTTTTCACCAATCCGTTTTGTCAAATATTTTTCCAATAGATTTTTTAAGAAACTGTCCTCTCCAGCTTCTCTTGCCGTATAATTTACCAGTATGAAAGAATTTTGACCACAACAAATGAATTTGGTCCATTTTGTTGTGCGTGGTCACAGAAAACATCGCAGTCAACAACTTCATAACCACTGAGGTTGTCAATTTGAGGAGCATTGAAACACCGGTATAAAATAGTCTCGTGGACGGAAAAATTATATCAATTTTCAATGAGAAGTTTTTCTTAACAACCTATCTATGGTAACCCCCCCCCCCCTTAACGTCCCAATGCCATTAAAAAATACGAAATCGAAGGCCCCTTTATGCAATCAAGAATCAATTTGTGTGCAGCACCTTAGTGCGATCCACTCTAACAACTCTAGCATTTTACAATACTGGCCTTTCTGATGATGAGGTACACTGTTTTCTCGCCTGAAAAGAAGAAATTCTTAAGAATTCTTGTTCAAAAGATTCCTTCAGTTTTTTCTTGCCTTTTTTACTTTAGAATTCTTTGATGTTAATCATAATGGCAATGTACACAAGGCCTGTACTGTCGTTTGCTAAGAAGTGCGTAATACGCCTGTTTTCCATCTTCTGCTGTTAATACCTGCGCTGCGTCCAACCAGAGTGCAGTCTGGCAGCAGTGCAGTGCTCTAAATATACGGAACCGGCCTATAAAATCCTGGTCTAACTTCTTCATCGAATTTCCATAATAAAAAAGGGTTCTGTTGCAAGAAGATGCTATTATTTAATAAAAGGATACCAACACCATGGTTTCATGGCCTTCTTTTTTTTCCTTCCCATCTTGATAACTTAAAATCGTCAATTTACTTCGATACTTCTTTCCACACAGCTTCCCTTCGCCAGCCACCTGACTTCGAATTCGAAAAGAAAGCAAACGCTGCACTGGCGTGATTATTATGATAATGCGCATGCTCGAATTTATTCACCCGAGGAAAACACGCGAGTCATCGCAACCGCGGTTTCGCTGAAGCCGAGGACGACTGCATAGGCATCAAATCTTGATAGGCTTATTGGCTTACTAATTAGACACACTTTTACGATTTTGGCCAATCAC
Organism: Aurelia aurita; assembly: GCA_004194415.1. Classification (NCBI taxonomy): domain Eukaryota; kingdom Metazoa; phylum Cnidaria; class Scyphozoa; order Semaeostomeae; family Ulmaridae; genus Aurelia; species Aurelia aurita. The sequence goes on along the minus strand of REGM01000083.1, from coordinate 859,042 downwards.
ATTGCGTAAAAATTACAACAAACGCATACATATCTAAGCCTATGCCATACATAATATGCCAATTTGGCAAGGCCCCACCCAACAACTGGCAGCAACTTCAGCATGCGATGTTCCGGGGGAATACATAACACGTTGAGGGTACGGTATGTTTTATTTTTTTTATTTTATTTTAAACATATTTACCCTGGGATACAATTCAGTTAAGTAATTAAGCAACTGCTTTCCATTGTCCCATCAACAAAACAAAAATAGCTAATAAACC
>REGM01000083.1:848013-858576 GCA_004194415.1 Aurelia aurita | reverse complement strand
TTTATTTTAAACATATTTACCCTGGGATACAATTCAGTTAAGTAATTAAGCAACTGCTTTCCAATTGTCCCAGCAACAAAACAAAAATAGCTAATAAACCTAAAGATACAAACCTATTTACACAAATTTCATATAAAATAGCTACTAAATGTGAAAAAGAAAATAAAGATAATACTTTCGATACAGATCAGCTTTCCTTGAATATTCTCAATTCTAAGCCTTGAGTTTCGTTTTGAATGACTGAATCGAAGGGGCTAATTTCATTTCCGAGTTGAGTTTATTCCATGCATTGGCTCCAAGAAACGCAAATGATTTTTGGCCATAAGATGTTCTCATTTTTGGTACAGCAAGATTGCATTTGGTATTGCGTAAAACCCTGGTATGAACATCAGACAATCTGGAGAAAATGTTACCCAAACAAATGCAGTTCGATGTTCAAGAAACAGAAACACATTGCTGTGATGTGATTCAATATTATGATAATGAGTTTAACCAGGAGAGTTCTTTCTATAATTGTAGTTAGAGGTCTAAGCTACCCACTTTTACGTACTTGTATGTGCAGCCCATATGGGCGGGTTTTGGCGCAAAATCCTCCAAACAAGGGTCATTTTTTTCCCTTAAACATGGGTCGGGTTGGCTGAAATCGGGAAAAAATTGTTAAAAATTGGTAGTTTTCTGGCAAAATTCATCACAAAAGTGGGTACGAAGGCAAATTTTGGCCACCAGACATTAGAAGTGGGTAGCTTAGACCTCTAACTACAATTATAGAAAGAACTCTCCTGGTTAAACTCATTATCATAATATTGAATCACATCACAGCAATGTGTTTCTGTTTCTTGAACATCGAACTGCATTTGTTTGAATTTCACAGCAAAGGACTTGCAAAAGGAATACGTCAGCTCAACTTTTATTATTACAGACTACATCCGGCCTAGACTGATGATATGAGTCAAAGTTTTGCTCCAGTGAATTGAATTGTTATTTATTGTTACATCCGGCCTACATCACATCAAAAACAAGAATTTGCTCGTGATAAAGTAAATTTTGAACAAATTGTGGACTAATATATCCACCTAATTAGTCGAAATGGAAAATTTGATGGAACGACCTGAAAATTGTTGACACAGCTCTTTGCATAAGCGAGCTAAACAGGGTGTAGGGTAAATATGAAAATGCCGAAAAGTTCTTTGAGATATCGACTTCAATAAGCAGCAGTAAGCTGTTTACAGAAAAGCAAATTAAAGTGCAAATGAAAGTTTACTGACAGGTTACTGACAAGTAATTAACTGGAGCAGCATTTGATTTACATCTGACCTCAAAACTGAACAGGACATTCTAGTATACACGTACTTTTTTATAAGAAACCGCCCATGAGAAACTAAAAAAATTAAGAAACTCCAGTACTGGGAAAACATAACTTAAGAAACTATTTACTTTAATAAAACGAATCCTTAGCATATTTTTACTTTATTTTTTACTCTTTTCCTGTATCATATTACTCGGAAGGTACTTGAATACTTGAGTAATGCCTAAACGTTGGAAAGGCTTAAAAAAACTTTGCTTTGAAACGTTCAGCAGGGCACAGGTAGTGAACATGAAGATTGCTATTGAACCTTTAATCTGAGTACACAAAATCTGACAATTTTAAGAAACTTTCAGTACTGGCTCAAATTCTTAGTTTCTTATTAAAAAAATACGGGTATCATTTTAGTTTTATCAACACCTTGAAGGACTCTGCTTGAACCCTAATGTACAATCAAGATTTCACGATTGTTTGCTAGAGAAATGCTTGCTCATCTCGTTATACCACAAAACTTTTGAGAAAATCCTAGGTAGCATACCGTATTGCTGCAGTACCATCAACATTTTAAAGGAATCTTTGTGAGTTCGATGGTGAAATTAAGGCTCCATCGAAATTACAACATCTGAAAGTGTTTGCTGTTCAAATTACAAAATCAAAGGGTGAGTGTTTACTGATCAAACATGGTGCCAGAAAAGAGAAGATTCTAGTATACTATCTTAGTACAATCAACATTTTCAACAAGGACCCTATTGAGCTGTGTTGTGCAATTCTCGTTTCATCAAAAATACAACATTACAGCATTTTTACATTACAAAATCAAATAGGGACTGTTGGCTATCTAAATATGTTACCAGAATAGATTCTAGAAGAAAAAAGAAGATTCTAACAACAATATCTTAAAAGGGTTTCAAGGACTTTGTAACTCGGTTGCACAATTCATCGAAATTCAACATCTGGAAGTGTTTGCTGTTCAAATATGTTGATTTATTTAGAATAAAGAAATTTTTGGAAGATTGTAGGTGTAGTTAAGCGACTTGACGTCATCTTGAGTGAGCACTTTAGTCATCTGATGCCAATAAAGCAACCTGACTAATGCCACGAGTTAAATATCAAGAGCGAGTGATGGATTAAAAGGTGCAAAGAACAAATTTTGAATGCTCGAAAGAAAGTCCTTTCTGTGTCTCAAATCAAGGAAAGAAGATTTCTTGGTAAGTAATTTATGCTGAAGTGTTTTTTATATTCATGACAGCTATAAAATACTCTAAAAGTTGGCATGTACGAACTTTCGAGAAACTTTGGACGACACTACCGTATTTTCTGAAATTGGCAAAACTTGATTAAAACTAGAGTGTAACATGTTACAGAATACCAGTGGAACAACAAATGTACCTTAAATTCTTTCGATTACCACAAAATCTCCTCAACTATTACGTTGTTCTGAAATTTTAGACCGCTGAATTAGCTTTGTTCAGCTTAGCCCAGAGAGGGAGGGTTCTTATCCGGGGTTTTTTCACTGTAATTCATAAAACATTTCTGGGTAAAACGTTTCCTCAGCTGTTTAATTCTCGTGATCAAAATGTCAGGTTGCGTCGCAGTTTCAACGAGATTCTTCACAACACTCGAGAATATGTGACAATGATATCTGTCTCTGGTAATTTTGCATTATCCATTATTCAGGAAAGACCTTCGTCAGAAATTTGATGGATCATGTTTGAGGATAATAGAAATGATACACCAGATGATCTGAGTCGAGAAGAATGATGCTCGTCAAAAACATGCCAAATCAAAATTTCTCAAAAAATTTCCACAGAAGAAGAATCAAGGTTGTTTTCAGTTCTGAAAACTAAGAGCACACTAAGGGGTAAAAATTGATAAGTAGAAAATAACACAAATTGCTTTCCTGCTCGATGAACGATTGTGTTAAAGAAGGTCGAAAGGAACACTTTACCATGATCCTTTGCGTTCCGCGGAATTTAAGCGATTTGATTGGTTGATTTTGCATAGAACGCATAAGATCTTAGCAAAAAACCTGTCGCCATCTTTGGGACAAGAAATCTTTTGATAAGAAAATGTACGTATCCTATTTATCATTGATTGATCTAGGCACAGGGTACTCCCTGCTTCTGAAGTTGAAGCTTTATTACCAAAACAACCTTTGCAATACTGATCGAAAATCACGATACCTTTAGCGCGTTATTTAAGAAAAATTTTCGAAAAGTTCATAGCGAGTGGAAAACAAGTGGGATGCGATTTATTGCAGATAAGAGATAAAGTTGTTTATTCGTTTAATTTTCCAGAACATCGTTTCACCTGCACTTTTCTCAATAAAGTGAAGAAAGATAGCGCACTGGTTTATTTGCAGTTGAATATTTGAACAGGCGAAGAACGGCTCCTGGAGAAAGAGAAAAAGATTGATTAATCTGGAATGCGAAATCAGGTACTTGGAAAAGGATGCGTTCTGTTTGCTCTTATAAATTATTACTTATTCTTGTGGCAAATGTATTGATTAATAGTCTGTGAGATAGGAGAAAATCCGAGGAAAGGGTTGTTGGAATTTGCTTTCGCACATTTTGATCAGGCGATGTTTTACGGTACGAGATAAAATTGATGAATCTGGAATACGAAATCAGGTACTTGGAAAAAGGATGCGTTGTGTTTGCTCTTATGAATCGTGTGGCAACTGTTATGATCAATAGTCTGTGAGATAGAACAAAATTCAAGGAACGTTTTGTCGGAATTTGCTTTCGTATATTTTTATCAGACGAAGTTACAGTGCGAGATAAAATAGACTACCATTTGGGATACGAAATCAGGTACTTGGAAAAAGGATGCGTTGTGTTTGCTCTTATAAATCATCACTTATTCATGTGCCAAATGTATTGATCAATAGTCTATGAGATAGAACAAAATTCAAGAAAAGTTCTTTTGGAATCTGCAGTCGTATATTTTTATCAGACGAAGTTACAGTGCGAGATAAAATAGACTACCATTTGGGATACGAAATCAAGCACTTGGAAAAAGGATGCGTTGTGTTTGCTCTTATAAATCATCACTTATTCATGTGCCAAATGTATTGATCAATAGTCTATGAGATAGAAGAAAATCCAAGGAAAGTTCTTTTGGAATCTGCTTTCGTATATTTTTATCAGACGAAGTTACAGTGCGAGATAAAATAGACTACCATTTGGGATACGAAATCAGGTACTTGGAAAAAGGATGCGTTGTGTTTGCTCTTATAAATCATCACTTATTCATGTGCCAAATGTATTGATCAATAGTCTATGAGATAGAACAAAATTCAAGAAAAGTTCTTTTGGAATCTGCAGTCGTATATTTTTATCAGACGAAGTTACAGTGCGAGATAAAATAGACTACCATTTGGGATACGAAATCAAGCACTTGGAAAAAGGATGCGTTGTGTTTGCTCTTATAAATCATCACTTATTCATGTGCCAAATGTATTGATCAATAGTCTATGAGATAGAAGAAAATCCAAGGAAAGTTCTTTTGGAATCTGCTTTCGTATATTTTTATCAGACGAAGTTACAGTGCGAGATAAAATAGACTACCATTTGGGATACGAAATCAGGTACTTGGAAAAAGGATGCGTTGTGTTTGCTCTTATAAATCATCACTTATTCATGTGCCAAATGTATTGATCAATAGTCTATGAGATAGAACAAAATTCAAGAAAAGTTCTTTTGGAATCTGCAGTCGTATATTTTTATCAGACGAAGTTACAGTGCGAGATAAAATAGACTACCATTTGGGATACGAAATCAAGCACTTGGAAAAAGGATGCGTTGTGTTTGCTCTTATAAATCATCACTTATTCATGTGCCAAATGTATTGATCAATAGTCTATGAGATAGAAGAAAATCCAAGGAAAGTTCTTTTGGAATCTGCTTTCGTATATTTTTATCAGACGAAGTTACAGTGCGAGATAAAATAGACTACCATTTGGGATACGAAATCAGGTACTTGGAAAAGGAATGCGTTGTGTTTGCTCTTATAAATCATCACTTATTCATGTGCCAAATGTATTGATCAATAGTCTATGAGATAGAAGAAAATCCAAGGAAAGTTCTTTTGAAATCTGCTTTCGTATATTTTTATCAGACGAAGTTACAGTGCGAGATAAAATAGACTACCATTTGGGATACGAAATCAGGTACTTGGAAAAGGAATGCGTTGTGTTTGCTCTTATAGATTATTCCTTATACATCAAGCAAATATATTGATCAATAATCTGCGAGAGAGCAGGCAAAGTGCTTTTTGGATTTGGAATGATCTACCAGCGAACAATATTAGCTACAGTCTATAGAAATGAGCTTGATACTGAAGTAGTCTGTGTACCTGGGACTTCATTTCTTCAAAGCTGATTGGTTTAACTAGCAACAAATTACGTTTTTCAGCGGAATATAAATGTGAGATTGCAGCTTGTTAACATTGCTCAAATAAAAGTTCGACTTTGAGGCGTTAATATTTGGAAGCACGCTCGAGAAATCAGTATTTCGGCTAGTAATGTTTAAACAGTAATGTACATAAATGCGAAAAATTTCAGTTAACGTTCGTCAAAGTTTCATTAAAATTTTGAAGATACAAAGAAGATGAGGAGCAGAAATTGTGGAGATTGCTGAAAGAAGATCGTACACAGTTATTTTCTTTCTAAAGAGACAAAATTTGTTTCCATCAAACTCCGAGGAAGAAGGGAAGCCACCTAACAATAGCTGAGCCGTGCCTTCTGCGCAAAAGAGTTTGGTTTGCCAAGATACCAAAACAATCCTACCGTTAACTTTACAGTTGTTTTATGGACAATTCTAAGAGAGCTTGGAAGGAACTTTGTCACTATTTAGAAGTACACTTAAGTTTCATATTAGTATCAAGCCAACGTTTAATTTGATAGCAAAATTTTGAGGAGGCTAAGAAGGCGAGCACGAGACGTCTAAGAGGGTTGTTGAAAGCTATTTAATTCTCAAAAAGCTTTATATTTTCGTATTTTCGTTGATATCAAACTGCGAGAGAAAGAATGAAAGCATAGTTGGCAGTGTCGAATATGAATCTGTTTCGCTGACCAAAGATACTATGAATGCTTGTCTTTCCTACCGTTAACTTTGAAATTGTTTTGGCATTTATTAAAGCTTTAAACAAAATACGTCACAATTTGGAATCACATACAAGAGATTACACTTGCAGTTAGTAATGTTGACACAGTATTGTACACAAATCTCTCAACCTGCAGCTTCAATCAATATTTCGTCGAAGTTTCATTGAAATTTTGAAGTTGCAGAGGTAAGGAATGGAACTTGTTTAGAACAGCTGGAGGAAGATTGTACAAAATTGTTTCATTACAAAGAGACGACATTCTTTCCTCTTATTGAACTGCGAAAAGAAGAAGTGAAGTAATAGACGACATTCTTTGCTCTTATTGAACTGCGAAAAGAAGAAGTGAAGTAATAGACGACATTCTTTGTTCTTATTGAACTGCGAAAAGAAGAAGTGAAGTAATATTGCATCAGCTGAGAAGGTTCGTCTGTGAAAGAGTTTTGCTTGCCAACAAACATTACTTTTTAACGCCAACTACGAGAAAACGAAGTGCAATGTTGCTTTAACTGAGAAGTGTCAATAAAGAGACAAGATTTCTTGTTGTCAAACAGAGAAGCACTGGTTGTGACATCATATTTTTGAATCAGCTGAACTCGGAAATATAGCCAAGAAATCTCATCGCTAACTTATCATGCATCAGTCTGATTCATCAAACTTCTCTTTCTGCAGAAATGCATATGCCGATCGAACAATCCTATCAAAATCACAATGCACGATACTGGGTATACTACTAACTCTCGAGCTGCTTCTCACACTACCATTAAACGCATTGCTTATTTTCGGGATTTTAAAAACGAAATTATCAGACTCAACAACAGGGCGATACATCTTCCTTCTTGGAATTTCAGGATGTTTTCTTGGAATTATCGTAATACCGATCAATATTTTGCTATTTACGAAAGAACGGCAAACAAGAAATTGCGACTTCGAATATTCAGCGATTTTCATAGGCCAGACAATCTGCCAGTTTACGGCCTATCTGATATTCTTATTGGCATTACATCGATACTTCATAAGCCTACCTGATGCTAAAGGCCGCTGGGCGTTTTTCACATCGAACTCGGGTTCGCGAAGACTTATCGTAATTGTGTTCATTTTATCGTTACTACATGGCGCAGCTTCGGTTGATTTTTTCGGCAAGGTTTCAACCCCACTACCTAACATCGCAATGAAAGTTATCGACTTCATGCTAGGCCTAATGGTATATTGTATCTATTTACGATTGTATATTCGAATACGGCGATATGCGAAGCAATTACGAGTGAGGTTTAACGACACACCTTTGCAAACAAAGCAGCCACAAACGAGGCGAGTCATCAGAAAGCCGAAATACGTCAAAGAATTGGCGTTAACAATTTCGTTCGTTCTTCTTGCAGTTGCTATTTGTTACGTTCCTTTCATTGTGATGGACTTCTGGACGTCTTGGTACACTTTCGTACAATCAAAACAAGCACCCCGGAATATTCGATTTGTGTACTACATGACATATGGTTCTGTGTTCTTTACATCGGTAGCGAATGCAGCAATTATTTTGTATCGAAATAGAGACTTGAAAGCTTTGGCGAAAGCAACGATTCGTGACTTGGTGTGCTCGAATGGTGAGATATCACCGAATCAAGTCTCCTCAAACGCTTCATAATTATAAGCCAAAAACATTAGAGCTGCCAGAATAACTACGAATAGTCATTATAATGCTTCTGCTATCCCTCTGCTCCAAAATCTTGGCTGGCCGTCAATTAAAGATCTCATCAGAAAAGAAACAGCATCGCTGACCTATAAGTCACTTAATTCACTTGCTCCTCGATATTTAGGAGAACTTTTTACTAAATGCTCAGAGGGTAGTGATGGCAATCTTCACTCTACTGAAACAAATTTGCAGATACCTCTGTTAAGAACATGTACAGGTCAAAAAGCTTTTTCTTATCGTGGAGCAAAATTATGGAATGAACTAAGCAGGGCAGCTAAATTGGCACACTCCCTGGCTACCTTTAAAAAATCCCTTTGAGAGGTATATTTTAATTTTCTATTTTACTTTTGTTATGCTCAATCGTATAAGTTTACATCTAAATACTGTATACGCGAGGTTATATATATATATATATTTTTTAATTTAGGCTTTTTTTGACAGGTCAATTTGTAAAACAGTTAGTTATAACTGAAATTTGTAACCTGTATAAATATTGTACAATGAAAATTGGGTATCAAGGCATCAAGGATACCTGAATATGTTTAAAGGTTGAAGCTTATGAAGGCAGCCTGAGGTAGCACGGTATGTTTTATTCCCGAGTTATCGTGAATGAGCCATCACGCATTTGATAAAAAAGACCTATCGTATAAAAAAGACATAACGATTCCGCACGCCTATCGTAGACAGAGTCGTACAAAAATTCTCTCGATAAAGAGGGCAGTCATGATTTGTTTTTCAATGAAAATCTTAAATAATGTGTCTACCAGAATTTTGCTAGAACAGAAGTGACGAAGAGATCTACAGGGTGTCTCAAAAAATTTTTTCGACGTTTGATTAAATAATAAAAAATAACGATATAATGAACGGGCTCCATGGAAAGAAAATCCTTCCCTAAGATCTTTAATTAATTTTAGACATTAAAATCTTGCAAATCTGCTGAATATTCACGGAGCTACAAGCTCTTGAAGTTCAGGTTTGTGCGAAAGCTGAAACCAGACGCTTCTCCATAGCATTTGTAGCGAATATAGTATGGGGCTGTCGTTTGTTTTGTTTCTCGTTTATTTCAGAGCAAACCAAATCGGATTTGGAAAGGATTTTCGATAACCAAACTCGCTCGAACATTAATTCAAGCGTATGGATGTTTTGATGAATTCTGTTGAGCAAAGTTTGAAAAAGCAAATTTTGACAATGGTTACAAGAATTAAATTACTTTCGAAATCCTATTTGGTTCGCTCTGATATTAACGAGAGGTATGGCATTGGATAGCCTTCCTTTACCTCGATTTTGGAGCTTATTTGCAAAACAGGTCGCTTTGGGGTCTCTGGTTTCAGCTTTTGCATAAACTTGATCTTCAAAAGCTCATAAATCAGTGAATTTTCAGCGGATTTGCAAGATTCTTGTGTCTAAAATTAATGTAAGATCTTAGGAATAGGGGTATCTTAACACGGAGCCTGTTTATTTTATTGTTATGTTTCAATATTTAATCAAACGTCGAACAATTTCTTTGGGACCCTGTAGATAACCAACAAATTTGGGAGAAAACTTGTACGTAAAGACAGGAGAAAGCCGAGATGTATCAAGCATTAAATATCACGAAATGTAATCACATTTTTCTATCCAAAAACAATCTCAGTCTACTGATAAAGTTGTCTTTTATCAATTAATCAAAATTTGAAAGATACATGTAAAAATCTGTTTAACCAACAATCAAATGCCTAAAGTTGGGAAGTGGGACAAGTTCTAATGAATCAACTAAGCTGACTAGCGATGTATGAATGTATGAATGAATGAATGAATGAATGAATGAATGAATGAATGAATGAATGAATGTCTCAATAAATGAAAGAAGTGTGAATAGAAAAAATGTATGGTATGAAATATGACAGTTAGTGAAAACAAAATTCAAAATAAGGATTAACCAAACTCCCCCCCAAAATAGCGATTCGGCCCAGGAATCGTAGCCCGGCAGAAGAACACAGTAACTATATCGTAATTCCTCTTCGCGTATCGTTAACCATAACTCGTAATCTACTAGCTAAATTACATATCTACTAACTATCCTTTTTGTGGGGAACGGAAGCGATTGTGCGGCAGCAAAACCTAAGAGTACTGGATTTTGGACTTTCATCGGAAGCAACCTGACAGGAATAACTGTACAGGTTCACCAGCGGGGAATAACTCGACCAGTAGGGGGAATAACCCCACCCCCGATGAAAGCAAAAATACAGGTTACTCTTCCTTATTTTTAGTAAAATATTTTGCTGAAGGTGACCTGCACAGGAATAGCTCTGCAGGCAAGGGGAATGACCTCACCTTCAGCAAACAAGATCGTCCGTTGTTATTGGAATTTGAAATGAGAATATTATTCTTGTTATCTCGCGACGTACGGGAAGAACATTTTGTAAGGAAAGAAGTGATCCGAGTCTTTTAGGGGGGAGAAAACGTCCGTTACGGAGGTTTTTGCTGC
>REGM01000083.1:833196-844891 GCA_004194415.1 Aurelia aurita | reverse complement strand
CCATTTTGCCGCTTCTTTTTGTCTATTTTTACATGGAACAAATTTATAACATAAATTACGTCATCAGAATTGAATAATTTCTACCAAAATATCATTCAAAAAGCGCTATTTACAATAAAATAACATTTTTCAGCAAGTATTTTGACAAACTAGACCAAAAACCGCATACAGTTCCTTCAAAATCTTCGTTAAACTCAAATTTAACTTGAGAACCTGATTTTGGCCAATTTTCAACTTTATGACGTCACTGTGACGTCATAGGGCGTGGCAACCACACCCAAATTGTGCTACATGTTGCAAATTACTTGTTCTATAACTGTGCCAAGTTATACTGAATTATGGTGAGTCTAAGGCTGTTTTCAGAGGGGGGGGTGGAAAGCACCCCCCCCCCATATATGGTAGCTTGAAAAAAGCCCATGTGGATTAGGGTTAACGCCAATGGTCTAATTTCGGAAAGAGAATTTTTGATAGTATCATTATTTTTGGAATTACAGCGTTTTTTTGTTTTATGAAAGGATGTACACAAGGAAGTATCTAAAGCTTTCACAAACATTAAAAGACACATAAATTCTAAACTGATTGAGGAAAATCAATATGATCAATACAAGAAAACTTTGGTTTTTGAAGGTCTACAAGATGGTAGCAAGCAAAAGTTTGTCGCTTTCATGGTCTACGATTTAGCAATTTGACGACGTCACAACTTCAAAACTAGCAGAAATATAAAAACGCTGTAATTCTGAAAATAATGATGATGTCAAAAATTCTCTCTCTGGGATTAAGGCAAATTATCTAAAGTTCCCTTCGAGCAATAGACAAAAACGCTAAAGATGGCTGCTCCAAAGACTCCATTGTGTTTTGCTGCAAAGCATGCTGGTAAAAAGCTCCCTGACGACCACCTAACGACATAAAGATTTCGGTCTGCCGTTTCGACTAGCTAGCTTGTATTCGAATCGACCTTGAATTCGAATGCAACCAGTGGCGGAGCCACGGGGGGGGAGGGGGATGGGGGGGACAAGTCCCCCCACTTTTCTCCGAGGTCAGTCTTCCAATTCGTCTAAATCCGTTGAGAAAATAGCTAAGGAGGGGTTAGGTAGTTATCGCTAGAGTTTGATAGACAAATAAGTGTGTTTCCTGAAGTTAAAAAGGGCGTTTCCTGAGTATAAAAAGGGCGTGGCACTGAAATATTTCCTGTGGGCTACGCCTCAAGACCCCATCTTCGTCCGTCCCCTCCACTTTACTCTGAATGCAACATGGTTCGAAATGAAACCTTTCCAAAGAAGAAAAAGTAAAGTTTTCATTCGAATTGAAGTTTTAATTAAAGATTCAAGTTCGAATTACAAAACTTTAAATTTGTTTACATTGATTACTTGCTCCGAACTTTACCACAGCTAGCTGGTGGAAACGGCTGACCAGAATTTTTATGTTGTTAGGTGGTCATCAGGGAGCTTTTTACCAGCATGCTTTGCGCGGCCGCCATCTTTAGCGTTATTGTCTATTCATTTGAAAGAATACAGAAATAACATTTTACAAGAACAATTTTAAAGTTTTGCAAAGATTCGAAGACTATGCTCTTCGAAAGTTGAAACTCACAAAAATGATTAATTTTATAGATCATTCAATAGAGGATTACGAAAAAGATGGCCTCGAAAGCATAGGTTCCAAATCTTTAAATTTGCGTAAAAAGGTCGGTGTAAAATTCAGTGACATATTTCTTTGAGTCGAATGGCTTGAAAGAAACTTTAGCTACTTTGCTAGAACTCTACCGTTGGACTTTTCAGAAATCATGAATATTTTCGAAATTACAGCGTATTTCATATTGCAACTCATTTGAGGTTGTGACGTCATCAAATTTCTAAATCGCAAACCAGAAGAGTGAAGGCTTTTGTTTGATACCATATTGTAGACGTTCATAAACTATGTTTTTCTGAAAAATTATTCGATGTTTTCTCAAAAAGTTTAGAAATTACGATGGTTTTAAGATTTTTTCAAAATTGTTCTTGAATTCTTAAAAAAGAAGAAAAGCACTCTAATTTTGAAAATATTGAAGATTTCTGAAAAGTTCAAAGGTAGAATTATTACAAAGTAGCTAAAGTTTCTTTCAAGCAATTCCATTCAAAGAAATAGGTCACAGAATTTTACACCGACCTTTTTAAAGATTTGAAACCTATGCTGGCCTCGAAGGGCATTTGACCAAGATGCATTGCGTTCTATAATAGAATCAACAGTGCTTCTATGGAAATTCGATCATTAAACGCTATGCATGTTGGTCAAACGCCTCTCGACGTCATCTTTCTATAATCGTCCACTGACATTTTTATTTCGAAATCACATCACCGAGTGATTTCGTGTGGACTTGCCCAAGTCTCTCTTTCTTCAGTCGATTGAGCTACGAAAACTCACTCAACTCTCCTGCAGCGCCTTTACCGTACGAGCTTTTATCGTTCAATCCACTGAGGAATGGAAGTGAGACTTGGGGCGAGTCCAGTCAATATTTCCTTTGATTTCGAATGATCAGAATCAGAAGACATAAAACATGAATCACTTACCGAGTGATTTAAACACTCTCCTTTTAGACAAATCAATTGAAACCGATTTCGAAATCACATCACCGAGTTCACAAAGGATTGTTGCCTGCAAAATTAGAAATGCAGACTTCAATAACCTTCTATTTCACTCGGAACATTCAGCATTATTCGAAGATACCTTCGAGATTTTAGGCTTTCTCCACCCTTTTTAAAACTAAAAAAAGCTAGAAATGCCATTTAGTTGTTTCGTTTGTTGCCAAAATCTAGTAGGTGTCACGGCACCATGAGGCAAAGGATAATACAAAATGCCATTTTCATTTGTTTACATCATAAAACCTGCTCGGTTGTTGCATCACTAATCGTCAATGTAGTGTTTAGTTTTCTAGGGCATGAACGTTTATGTGTCGGATAATAGGGCAATGACTAGATTTACTTCAAACCTTAGATAAAATCACATCTCCAGATTCTTTCAATGCTCCTTCACGACTATCAACAATCACTTGACTGTTCAGCATGACGTCATCGTCAACTTCTCTCCAGTCACGTCGGAAAGCACCAACAACTGCAGAGAAAAGGAAATATGAAATAAAATGAGTTAGTTCTCAAGGAACAAATATCCTTTGTTAGTATTTCTGCATCAAACACAGACATAGGAGCCCAGGGGCATGTGGTGGAACCGTGCCCCTCCAAGTTTTTAAAGTTCCCTATTTTAACCTCAAAGTGCCCTTTTCTCAACCATTTTTATGGTTTAAAGTGTGCCTAGTTCTAAGAAGTGCCCTTTTGAGAGTTGGGCCCCTCCAAGTAAGAGCAGCTTCCTACGTCCTTGTGCCTTCCTCGGTGTAGTTTGTTCTAAAAAGCTTTGAAGTGTAAGCCGAAGGAGCGAGTCACTTCTCAAAACTCTTGTAACCTTTCCAAGGAAATCCATTCCATTCCTCGACAAATCTCGGAAATATCGCGGAAACGCCTTTCTGTGGGGGCAATAAATCCTCAGTAAAACAGTGATTGGTTTCAAGTATCTTGAGAGCATGGAGGATACTGTATTACACGTTTTCAATCTTAATTCGTAAAAGTTTTGCAGAATAAGGCCCAATGACTTCACATCTGCAAGCTGAGTTTTGCTTTTGAACCAGATTAAATACGAACTGCATAGTTCTCGAGATCTTGAAATATAATCAATAATTCCCCAACAAGATATTTATGACATTATTGCATTTCCATCAGCTTGTAAATTTAGAATCTTACTATTTACGAGGCAATCTTCTTTCACCCATTTTCCAAATAAAACTGGTTCTCTTGATAATGTTACAGTAACGATGACATCAGCATCCTTGACTGTTTCTTCAATTGTTTGACATGCTTTTCCATTCACTTCTGTTGCAAATTTGATGGCATTTTCAAAATTTCGACTCCATACTCTTATCTAAGACGATAATAATTAGATTCTTAAAATTTGTACTTGGCATACCAGGCACACAAGAAGTTATTTGCCTCTTTAAACCCCTTTGCAAGGAAAATTAATTTTCTCACCCACCAAGGACTAAATAGACGTGTGATTCAGTTCATTTTCAATCTTTGTTTGTTTGTTTGTCATCTTATTTTAATTCGATTGATTTTCTAGCTATACATATATACATATATACATACAACTAATCTAAATCGAATCTGCTAATAAATAAATAAATAAATAAATAAATAACTAACTAAGTCTATTAATACATCAATACATAAGCTAAATATTGTAAACTACATGGACATAAATGGATAAAAATCTACATGATATCATTATATTTACAAGCGTTGCATTTACAGGTAGGGCCATCCCATTGTTTTATCATGCTTTTGAAACTGTTTAGATTTTCAGCTGATTTTAGTTCATTTGGTAAACAATTCCAGATCTGAGGTCCCATGGCCTTAAGACTCTTAGAGCCAAAAGTTACCTGATTTGGCCGAAAATGATTTAAGTTATTCGTATTCCGAGATGGATGCTTTGAAGTCCTTAAGCTAAAAATGCTATGCATAAAAGATGGATTCAGGTTTTTTATTGTCTTAAAGATTTCGATACAGAGGGTTCTCTGACGAGCAACTTGCATTGTGCATCTTTTTGACCAAAGAAGAAGGGCCTAAAGCAACGCTGACTAAACTTGCGTTGGATGAGCCACTGAAGTAACTTGAAGGTAGTCAATGTTTCACAAATTGTCAGATTCTTGCAATCGGACCGTACGTAATACCAGTACTGATCTCAGGATTCCACTGCTTAAGACCTCAAATGGGCAACGGAGCTTTTCCTATCGAGGAGTTACTGTTTGGAACCAGTTGAGCTATGAAATCAAAACTGCTCCTTCGCTAGCTACTTTNAAATCTACATGATATCATTATATTTACAAGCGTTGCATTTACAGGTAGGGCCATCCCATTGTTTTATCATGCTTTTGAAACTGTTTAGATTTTCAGCTGATTTTAGTTCATTTGGTAAACAATTCCAGATCTGAGGTCCCATGGCCTTAAGACTCTTAGAGCCAAAAGTTACCTGATTTGGCCGAAAATGATTTAAGTTATTCGTATTCCGAGATGGATGCTTTGAAGTCCTTAAGCTAAAAATGCTATGCATAAAAGATGGATGCAGGTTTTTTATTGTCTTAAAGATTTCGATACAGAGGGTTCTCTGACGAGCAACTTGCATTGTGCATCTTTTTGACCGAAGAAGAAGATCCTTATAGGAGCTTTTATGATCATTGTGCAGAAATCTTAGCGCGCGTTCCTGTATTCTTTCGATTTTCTGGACTGATTTTGAAGACGAAAAGTACCAAACTAAAGGACAGTAGTTAAAATTTGAATACACAAAGCTTTGAACCAAAACTTCTTTCTCGGCAAAGCCAATAAATAACTTAAGTCGTTTAAGAACGTTTAGTTGTGCCACAGCTTTTTTGCAAAGGTTTGATATAGGTATGTGGATCAAAGTTCAATTAAATCTGCTGAGCTGTCATAAAATGATTTCGAAAGCAACCTGAATCCATTTCGAAATTTCTCATATACCTTAATTTAGTGGTATGTCATGAAGGCAAAGAATTTGGTAGGAATAAATAGTGAAATTTTCACAAGAAAACTGATCAGAAAAAATCCAATTCAAAATTTACAAAATCACTCAGCTTCTTCTCATAATGCCATAGTCCAAATTTGTTGCAATTTTAGTAAAGCAAGTGATAATTAAAATATTTCTAAGAATATCAATCCAAATGTTTGGGAAAATAGTTACCTCTGAGAAATTCCTCACAAGTTTCAGTAACTTTACATGACTACGGGCTTGATGTCCACTGCCAATTATTGCCAGTATCTTGGCATCAGAAGATGCTAGGTGCTGTAAATAAAACCAAATATTAAAACTACAAATATTTGGGTTCAATCAATTATAAAATTGCAATGTGTCTTTCATATTATCCAAAAACGATCTGATTTCATGCCTGTAATGATTATTTCTTTTTCTGTGTTTTTTTCTGGTTCTTAATTGAAACCACATTAATAAATTTGCTTTGGAATAAGAACAATAATGAAAACACAATTATATATATATATTATATATTTCAGTTAAAATGGGAGCTGGTTTGCTTGGTTGGTCTCAAATCAGCTATATCTTAAAGTGCCTGCACAAAAAAATCCAAACATGATACAGTATATGAATTATATACCATAAACGGTATCTTACAATCATTGCTCAATTAATTCATTGTGAAGAGTTTTCAACAGATTGACATAATAGACAATAACGCTAAAGATGGCAGCCGCGCAAAGCATGCTGGTAAAAAGCTCCCTGACGACCACCTAACGACATAAAAATTTTGGTCTGCAGTATCGACTAGCCAGCTGTGTTAAAGTCTGGGAACAAGTAATCAATGTAAACAAATAGGAAAATTTGTAATTCGAACAAGAATCTTTAATTAAAACTTCAATTCGAATCAAAACTTGACTTTTTCTGCTTTGGAAAAATTTCCTTTCGAGCCATGTTGCATTCGAATTCAAGATTGATTTGAATTCAAGCTAGCTAGTCGAAACGGTAGACCGAAATGTTTAAGTCGTTGTGGTCGTCAGGGAGCTTTTTACCAGCATGCTTTGCAGCAAAACACAACAGAGTCTTTGGAGCCGCCATCTTTAGCGCTATTGTCTATTGACGATATGTATTGATGAAACATATTGATGAAATACCTTGGTGGCTACAGCTGTTGCAGCAGCAGTTCGTAGATTTGTGATGGGCTCGGCATCTAGGAACTAACGTAAGAAAAAGATATACAATCTATATAAGTAGGCCTCCCAGTACCCTGGGTACCAGAGCCTTAAAAAAATAAAAAATAAGCCTTAAAAAAATAAAAAACGAGGCTCTGGCACCCAGAGTAGCCTCCCAGAGGAACGCATGTGATCAACTAAAATTTCTTTTCAATCACGCATAAAAGGTTGCTTTGCGACTGCTATTGAAATCTAGCAAACAGACATTCCACAAAACAAGGGACGGATTAAGAAGGCTTTGTTCCCACTGCCTGTGACGTTTTATCATTTTGTGATCACAAAAGGTTGCTTACAGCAATGTTCTTTATTCATGTGATCAGTTTGAATATCAACCAATCATTTGCCGAGAATTTGATGGATGTTGACAGGTTGGGTATACGCTGGCCTTATATATGGACACATTACCTTTAATGTTGCATGGATATAGCAATGCTCAAAGTTGACATTTTTAGATATCAGAGGCAAAAATGAGCCTTTTCAGTTTTGTAAAAAGGACCCTGATGCTCTCTGTATTCAAATCAAGGCTTGATTTTAGTTTGCATAGGACAGGAGAATGATTATCAGAATTTTTAATATTGAAGAGAGAACTTATTTTGTGTTCCACTTCCAAGTTGAGGATATCTGCAAAACAAAACCGAATATTTTCAAAGAAAAATTACATACTTTTGTACGGTGGCCCATTAGTGCACATGAACAAAGAAAACTTCACGTCAAACAGCAAAACTTCACGTCAAATAGAAAATCTTCACGTCAAATAGAAAAACTTCACGTCAAATAGAAAAAGGTCACGTCAAATAGGAAAAGGTCACGTCAAATAGAAATTACCCCTTGCTAACCTAGGCCAGTCTGAAAGACCGAGGAAGCACGGCTCGAATTTAGCCTCCGCTCACCCAGTCTGAAACAGCGAGGAAGCACATTCGAGCCCTGTTTCTTAGGTCTTTTCGCCTGGCTGAGCGAAGGCTAAATTCGAGCCGTGCTTCCTCGCTGTTTCAGACTGGCCTAGCTTAATCCTTAACAGTGAGGGGTAAATTCGAGCCATATTTCTTAGGTCTTTAAATTCGAGCCGTGCTTCCTCGCTGTGTACCGCTGTTTCAGACTGGCTGAGCGAAGGCTAAATTGGAGCCGTGCTGCCTCGCTGTTTCAGACTGGCCTAGCTTAGCGAGGGCTAACTTCGAGCCCTGTTTCTTAGGTCTTTTAGACTGGCTGGGCGAAGGCTAAATTCGAGCCGTGCTTCCTCGCTGTTTCAGACTGGCCTAGCTTTGTGAGGGGTCAATTCGAGCCATGTTTCTTAGGTCTTTCAATTCGAGCCGTGCTTCCTCGGTCTTTCAGACTGGCCTAGCTTAGCAAGGGGTGATTTCTATTTGACGTGACCTTTTTCTATTTGACGTGACCTTTTTATATTTGACGTGACCTTTTTCTATTTGACGTGAAGTTTTTCTATTTGATGTGAAGTTTTCCTGTTTGACGTGAAGTTTTCTTTATTGATGTGCACTAATGGGCCACCGTACTTTTGGATATAATGTACCAAAGTTGTTGCCCTGGTCAAATGTTCGGACAAAAACTCACAGATTTAGGCTGGTTATAACATGCAACGTCATAATGTATCTTTGGTTAAAACAAAAATTCTTATCCCATTGAAGCTAATTCCCATGAACTTCGAGACAGAATTAGTCAAGAACAGAATTTGTTAGGCCTGGTTCAAACGCCCCATTTATCATGTGCCAAATATAATAGCTATTTTATTCGACTCAAATGCGGATTTCAAATTTTTGATTCAAACGTCGAATATATCATGCGCCGAATTAAATTCAACAGACTCGCTTTGACGGAAGACCACCTCCATTCGGATTACCTATCAATTGGCTATTATCTTCTCTGAATACAATAAAAAAACAGACAAGGAAATAAACAGACCCATGAGACCAAGGGCGCCTACCTTGTGTGACTGTTTTCGTGACATAGTACACGGAGCAATTGCTGTCTTGATAATCTGTGTATACTTACGGCTATTTTCAAATTCTAACGTCTATCAGTGTTGACCAATCAAAAGCGCGCTGTCTGGTTCCCTGTGGCCATCTCCTGTAACTGTTGATATCGCATTACATCAACACCTGAATCTGAAACCACAAAATTATCTTGCGTCATCTTACGTCTTCCGGTTTGGATAAAACGACTACAATGCAGCAATTGTGGTGCTATGTCACGAAAACTGAACTGCGAATAAACCCAATTCATACAAGGTAGGCGCGCTTGCTCAGACCCAAACGATTTGATTCAGACATAAGCAACAATAGCGCATTGTTCACATAATTCGTCCCTAGTGCGCAGTGAGGAGATTGGGGACAATAGAAAATGACACAAAATAAATTAAAATAATTTATGCATTTGGTTCCGCACATGAAAAATTTGACGTTTGAATCAAAGACGTATTTCAGTCGAATTATGCGACCGATTCAGTCGCATTTTTAGATTGAGTCAAATTTAATTAAATCTGCAGTGCCATTTTGATTCAAATGTTGCATTTATCATGTATTTAATCCAAGCTATTTAATTCGGCACATAAAAAATGCGACGTTTTAACCAGGCCTTAGACACTTACAGCAATTGGAGTTCCAGTTTTTGGATCAAAGCTGATGACAATTCCGTGACGTATTGGAATCCCAAGTTTTGCATTGTCACTGTACAATGTTACCAGTTTAGTTGTTAGTGCATTGTCCTTTGCAGAGTACACTGGCATTGTTAGGAGAACACTAAAATAGAATATGAAGCGAGGCTTCAGAATCATTATGGAGAATGTTAAAAGCTTTTGATATTTTTGCATCTTGATTATTGTGTATGCTGACAAAGTAAACTTACTGGCAAGTTTTTTTTTTCTGCATGCCAAAGATTTTAAATGCATTTGCGGTCACACCGGAAAAACATAACAGAATATCTAAACAAAAGAAATAGTAGAGCTACACCAATATAAGAAAATTCTGCATCCCTAATACATTAAAGATAACACACACGTTTTCAAGTATGGTGCAATAATGAATAAATGCCTAGTCTCTCCGAAGTAGGACTTTTATTCCTGCTCATTTCCAAAATCAGATCAGCTATATTATGTATATTAAGGGGACCGTCTCAAAATGTTTGGTTATTGTCATTTTGATTGCAAAATATGGGTCGGTCGGTCGGTTAGCAATGATCAAATTTCAATTTTTCCCAAATTTTTAAGTTCGGACAATAGATTTTAAGAACAAGAAACTTGTAGGTAGGTTAGCCTGGCCAATGAGGTAAAAATACCCAGCACATATCAATACATGTTGCTTACTTGTTCCTCGCTAATTCCTGGCAACAAATATTGACTTCAGTTATACACTTGTTGAAAAGTGCTAGATGCCGTTTTATACAAAGAATTTGTAGATGACACATTGGGCAACAACAGATCTTCAACAGCGACTACAATCTTCCTCTGATCGCATGGTGGAAAGAGTGCCTACAATTTTGTCTCTGACTTGAAGAAAACAACACAGAAGAAGCAGACATCAGTGCGACAAATACCCGGGGGGGGGGGGGTACTCCCATTAAGGCCTGACAGGGGGCCAGACATCAGTGCGACAAATATCATGTGCAACTATTCATGCTTCTTAAAGACTCTGCGCTAACCAGCAGCCTCTGCGCAGTGAAACTATACCACAATGCAGTTTGTTCAACCCCATCTTGCAATTCTAGAACGTCCCACTTGTTTACAAAAATATTTCGAGTTTTGCAATTCTAGAACGTCTTCCCCTTGTGAGCTAATTTTAGAATGCCAATACG
Organism: Aurelia aurita; assembly: GCA_004194415.1. Lineage (NCBI taxonomy): Eukaryota > Metazoa > Cnidaria > Scyphozoa > Semaeostomeae > Ulmaridae > Aurelia > Aurelia aurita. The sequence continues at coordinate 834,290 of REGM01000083.1, read as the reverse complement.
ACATATTGAATTTTTTCAATGTTTAATTTCCTGTCAGCTATATGCATGAGAACAGGCATTTCCTTCTGATAACAAAAACAAAATCACTACATCAAATTTCTATATGGGGCGCCATATGGGACTTTATTGTAAACTTTCAATTTATATGACATGAAGCTATTATATGATAAACTTTTAGTGTCAAACTCACATTTTGCTCTAAAAAGTACATGATATGAACCTTTGAGAGATTGTAAATTACAAATGTGTTCCCAACTTTCTTTTACCCTGAAATGATGATAAACTTTCAGTACGATGTACTTTATGGTTTATGATAAACTTTCAGCTTATGATATACTTTGGACTTTATGATAAACTTTCAGCTTATGATGATAAACTTTCAGTACGATGTACTTTATAGTTTATGATAAACTTTCAGCTTATGATATACGTTGGACTTTATGATAAACTTTCAGCTTATGACGTACTTTGGACTTTATGACGTACTTTGGACTTTATGAGGTACTTTGGACTTTATGACGTAATTTGGACTTTATGAGGTACTTTGAATTTTATGACGTACTTTTTACTTTATGATGTTCCTTACACTTTATGATGTAGTTTAAACTTTATGATCTAGTTTCGCATTTATGTCAATTATGATCCTTTGCGCGCCTTTGTTTCCCACAAACCTTTGCAAACCAAATTTGGCGGGAAAAGATTGCCCATGAAGTTCTGCAACAATCCAAGATGTCAGCCAGGCGAAATAGGAATGTTGGAAACCGGCCGGATCTGGCGTCAATCTTCGACGCATCAAGACAACTTCTTGCTGAAGTGGAAGCTTGTTTGGAAACAGGAGACAGCGTTGGGCTTGATTGATTAGAGGTTCTTGAGAGACGACTTGAAGAAAACTGTCAAACAATTTTCGTGATGGAAGCACGATCAAACGACTTGGTGCAAGAAGTTGACAATGGTGATGAAGATGGCCTATTAAGGACTTTCAATAATGACATGAAATTTTTATCTCGAAGTCTTACAACATTGCGAGGACATTTCGAAAGGGCAGTTGAAGAGGAAGAGATGCGAAATTCCCAAGAAATTTCACACAGTAATGC
>REGM01000083.1:805205-830930 GCA_004194415.1 Aurelia aurita | reverse complement strand
ACTTTCCAATACTTTCCAAATGTCATGGTCTTCGAGGCGCTGCATTCCATTTAAAAACAATGAATTCGAAAAAGCTCATCTAAATATGGATGCATTTCTCTGAAAATAAGACCACCACTCTTATCAAATTGCGTGGGCTTTACCAGGAAGTTTAGATCAAAACAATTTTTGTTTCAAACATTTCTTAGATAAATTCTCCATCTTTTAAAATTAAAGTAGAACGGACAAGTAATATCGCGTTCCTGCAAGAAACGTTCAAAGTCGTCGAAAATATTCACTTCCGGTCATTTTCCTATACATTTGTATAGGGGCGTCAAAACGAGGCTGAACTCCTCGAGAGAGGTGTTGTCGGGCGTGATTAATATTCATGAGCTACCAAGTTGTACAAGTCTATTCTGTTTCCTTTCGTTTCTCGTTTCTCCCTCGCAGCGTCCTCGTCACGATTTACGCCCCCGCAGAAGTTATAATGTTTTATTGAGCGCTGATGGACCATAGAATAGACTTGGAGCAAGTCTAGGCAAATAGCGAACTACGACTCATATATAAGTCTAGGTCAAGCTAGCGAAACAAAAGGCACACAAAGGATCATAAGTGACAAATGCGAACCGAGATCATCACAAAGTACAAAGTACGTCATGAAGTTTAAACTACATCATAAAGTGTAAGGAACATCATAAAGTAAAAAGTACGTCATAAAATTCAAAGTACCTCATAAAGTCCAAAGTACGTCATAAAGTCCAAAGTACCTCATAAAGTTCAAAGTACGTCATAAAGTCCAAAGTACGTCATAAGCTGAAAGTTTATCATAATTTATTTATTAAAGTCCAAAGTATATCATAAGCTGAAAGTTTATCATAAACTCTAAAGTACATCGTACTGAAAGTTTATCATCATTTCAAGGATGTCATGAAATTTGAGTATTTCAGGGTAAAAGAAAGTTGGGAACACATTTGTATTTTACAATCTCTCAAAGGTTCATATCATGTACTTTTTAGAGCAAAATGTGAGTTTGACACTAAAAGTTTATCATATAATAGCTTCATGTCATATAAATTGAAAGTTTACAATAAAGTCCCATATGGCGCCCCATATTTCTAACTGAATAGAGCTTTTACCTTTGACAAAGCCATAGAGTCCGAAATTAGAAATTCGATATTTCCCTTTCTTCAATTTTCAAAGTGGCCTTTGCAACCTGTATAACTTGCACGTGCCGTCTATTTTTGTCGGAAAAAGAATGTTGTTTATTTTGTTTTGCAAAGAATGCGTGCAAAGGCTGCTGGTTATGTATGTATGTAATGTATGCATAATATCTTTAAAGTACATAACAGAACTAAGTAAATACTTGTTTTCAGCCTGGTGTACAAAAAGGAAAAAAAATAAAAGGTTAAATTAGGTTAAAAAAAAACAAGATTACGATAAGTATAAGAATTTTGATGCAAAAATATTTACTATTATTACAAAATCCACCCATAGTTAAAAGTGTCCATTTTAATCTTGTCCATTAAAAGCTTTTTACATGAGTTCTTAAAAATCTCTAAAGATAAAGAATCTTTCAGTGTAGAAGGCAATGAGTTCCACGTTTTGGCACCATAATACGCAAATGTCTTATTAAAATTGTTACTAGCCCCCCTTTTAATGTACATGGCGTCATTTGATACTGATCAGGTCCTGTGAGTATGTATTTCAGAGGTGCTCACAAACATATCTTCTTTTAAATACGGAGGGCACATTGCATGCTTGACTTTGTACATTAGGACGGCAGTTTGTAGCTCAATGATCTGATGAAATGGCAGCCAATTTAGGCTGATAAACCATGGGCGGTAGGAGACGCGTGGATTGCTTTTTGAAAAATATTGTGGTAATAGGTTGGGGTTATTAAGATTAAATTAGCCGCGATGTTTTGGAGTGGCTTCCTGAGTACGATCCAAATACACTTGATTTTTTTCATTTTAGAAGACTTAAGTCAGACGACACTAACCAAATATTTTTGAGACTGTCGCCTAAGCTGGAACCCGGGGGGGGGGGGTACTTGACTAGGAAAGTGACGGGGGTGTGCGGAAAACCCCTTCACGCCCTATCTCTGTCCCATAAAAAATTCCCCAAAAGTATACCCTGTCCCATAAAAAAATTGCCAAAAGTATACATGATCAATCGTTCCAAGAGAAATAAAACCTACTAACCAGAATGCATTGCGATGTGTCCCTGTGTCCTACGGAAATACGGAGCGCGTCTTTTCTTGTACCAGAGAATGAAACACTCCTTCTTCAAAAAGGAGTGCAATGCATATTCATTTTTTGGTTATGACACCCTGTCCCATAATTTTTCCTTTTATATGATACCCTGTCCCATAATTTTCTGATCAATTGTAATACCCTGTCCCATAATTTTTATCGGAAAAGGACACCCTGTTGAGCGGCACATCCCGTCCGATCAAGTATGGAAGTGCCCCCCCCCCCCGGGAGCTGGAATGGTTGCAGATCATCCCTGGAAGAATCTGTGTACGCCATACACCACAGGTTTACGCCAAGTTCTTTTTTCTATTGTTTTGTATTGTTTAAGTAATTCTGTCCACCACAGATCTGTGGCATAACATACGCCGATTCCAGTTCAGCAGATCATTGCAGAAAATGCTATGTAATATAGTTGTTCCAAAAATTTAATCAGGCAAGAAAGATCTTTCATGTGCGCTAAATTGTATACCAGATTACATTTTATATTGCGTGCGAGCAATTTTAACTTTAGCAAAGGAAGAACAATAGTCTAGAGTCATTGTTGCTGCAAAGCGCATGTGTATGCAGCTTACTAGACGGGATCAACGAAAAAAATCGGGTTGGATATGTCCACTGAGCAGTGAAGCATGTAAATCAATAGACATTAGAACAAAAGAGCAATAAGAACAAGTGAACAATCACAACAGTTTGTGATTGGACACAAATTGCCCATTGTTGCAACAAAAGCTACTACTGCAAAACCACCCACTTAAACAAACAGCAAAATAAATGAATCTAATGGGTCATGAAGCTCAATTAGTTTTTGTAATGTTTTTCAAGGCTCTTTCTTTATTATTAATGCACAAGATAATAATGATTCACCATTCATTCCTTTGCATACAGCACTTGAGAATGTCTTTACAAATAACAACAATGCAATTTTCATTATATCTATTATTCACAATGCCAACTCAGGGTTTTATGTATTTGATTCTTATGCTAGAAACTCTTTTGGCATGTCAGATATAAATGGCAGTGCAGTGCTGTTAAATTTAAGAAACATATTTTCCTTACAAAATTACCTGCGCTTGTTAGCCACTGCATTGAATGCTATTTTCTTTGAAGTGGTTTCTGTCACATTTCATAATCTGAATTCTTCAGAGTCACAGGAATCTACCACATTAATATTTCTTTTTTCATATTTCAATATTTATCCATTTATTAATCCAAGAAAAAGGAAAATATTGAATATGAACAGCAACACAAACTCAAAAAATTACGTCAATTTGTGGCCAGCAAACGAAAAAAAGAAGTGACTCTGAAAGACAGGAGCAACTTTCAAGAAAGTGTTCGAATGCAGCCAAAATGCGAACAAATGAAACTGAATCTGAAAGGGAAGGGAAGGGAAGAGCGTCTTGCAAAACAGCTGCAGAATGCAGCCAATTTGATTAGTTGTATCGTTGATGATACTGCATCTTCGAATGCTTAGCTTTTAAAGAGTGTAAAACTTTTCTCTAAAATTTTCACATGTAATCCTATTGACATTTATCAAAATGATTCAAAGCTGTCCATGAGTATTTCTGTGTACATCTTTTGGTGCGATCTGCAGGGAAAGTTTGCTCTTCGCTAAGCAATAGTATGTGAAATTTGATTTTAAGTAGCTATTATAAGGTTCCTAGCAACTGTCATCTTTGAGGTCGCACCAAAGCTCCTCTGCCACCAAGTGGATACGTTCTGGCGTTTCTGTAACTCGAAAATAACTTCGTATGCATGTGTTTTTTTACATCTTACATGTCGAATGTATTATACCACATTGCAACCCTTTTACCTCAATGTTCCTGCTTACCAGAAACTATTATGACTTCTGCGTGTATACAAAATTAAAGCCACAAAGACAGATGCAGCACTTCACTTAACAAGGTTAACAGCTAGTTTTAAAAATAATTGCCAGGTGCGCATCTATGAGCCCTTTTCGTTTGCAAACTTTTCAATCTGGATTGTATAAAAAGTTTACAATTCTATTTTGTAGCTGAAAATGCAGAAAATAATTCACGAAAAGTCAATTCTTTTGCTCAACTTTTGAACACTCTAAAAAAATTCCTCATACCCATTATGTTCTGTTATTTCGACGGTACTTCTTACTGGCTGTACCACTCCCGAATTAGGCCCTGAAAAGCTTGCAAATCCTCCTTCTAATGCCGTTATCAGCTTTTCAAGGTCCATGTTCTTTTTAACTGCTTCTGCGTCAACAAACTGAGGTGATTTTGTGGCCATGCTGCCTGACTTCTTGGGAAAATCTTTCGGATAAATGAAGATATGTTACAAGAGTACTCTATCTAGTCCATGTGTCGAAATCCAGTTGTTGTGGAATACTACGATGCCACAATGTTAGTCTTGCTACGATGACATAGCAAAACATGCACTTTGGCCAAAAGCAAAGGCTCTTCCCTTGCTGATATTCATAGAACAAAACACCCATAGAGTGTTTACACATCAGTACCTTTACTATTGTTAGAAAACAACAGGTGTTTCAAAGGCAGCAATCATTCAAAACTCAGTGAATTAATCGATTGCCCTTTTGATACTTCAAGGAAAATAGACTCATTTTTTATGAGAAACCGCTTTTCAATAGCCTACGAGCAGACCCATTATCCAAAAGTAGACTTTCTTGTTTTGGATAATGGGTCTACTACTGGTAGGCTTCCTTTCATTACTTTCCAAAGGATTTGAAGAGACTGTTGGAGATTATGTTTGAAAAATTTTTATGCAAAAAGAAACTGTAGTTCCGTATATGTTGCCGTTCTTGATTAGTTCTCCCTGTAAAAGGGCATTCTCTGGCTAAATTTATTCTCCAAATTTTGACAACAAATCGTTAAACAGGGCGTTTCCGAGGATGTAAAGGGCGTGGCCCCCAAAAAATTTTCCGGGGCTCCGCCTCCGGACCCCCGTATAGCTCGCGCTTCGCACTCACTGTCGTTATCCAACTCGCGCTTCGCGCTCGCAGCCACGGTCAGATTTTAGGCTGATGGAGGGAAATGGAGTTTTCCCAATCCAACCTTTCTGATGACCAGATGAAAGAAATTAAAGAGACTTAAAGGAGCTCTGTCTCACAGGTGATTGGTTTAGAGAACAAAGCTTAGACAAAGGAAAGGAGCTAGAGCCCAGACTCTTTGACTTTTTCGCATGATAAAAATGCAGTTCAATTCGTGAAATGATCTCTTCCAATTGTTTTCTGTTAATCCTGCCATAGAAATTTTTAATCCCCTCTTACAATCTCAGCCAATTATGATCGAGACAGATGTCCTTTAAATGGATCATTTGTATTAAAGACCCATTGTTAACCATGATCCTTCGTGGCGCCAAAGTCGACTTTCGTTTTTGAAGACGCTTTTGGCCTACATTCTCTTTGTCTTGTTTTCATTTGGCGGACAAAGGATCATGGTTAGCAATGGGTCTTTAATGACCAAAATGGAAAGTACATGCCAGCCAAATGCACAGATATATCGTGAGCATTTTCAATGTGCCTTTGGCACGATTCGCGCAAGTTGTTTTCCACGTATGAATAACTCAAGAACTTTCGATAACACTCAGTTTTAAGATGAGGGAAAGGGTGTTGAATGCTCGTTAGTTATAAGTCGGCAAAACATAGGGGTCGATTGAAGAGTTTCTGCTGCCTCAATGCGGGTCGACTTCTAACTTAGAGCCTGTTGTGTGAAATGAAACAAACTGTTAACTAAAATTTGCCAAAATCCCGGTGTAAATTTCATTGCATATTAGCTTTTCCTTAAGGTACTGTGTTTCAGCCCCGCCCCGCCTATTTCATCGGACACCGATATGGACACAGAGGATCGAATCTGAAGTATCCCCCTTGTTTCATATAATTCCAGCATGAAACAATCAAAATCAAAAAATTCTGGCACAGATACAAATTGCTCAATATCTGCGGGACATTAATACAAATTTGGTCTGAATGACCATTAAAGGTAATGTGTCCATATATAAGGCCAGCGTATCCCCAACCTGTCAACATCCATCAAATTATCGGCAAATGATTGGTTGATATTCAAACTGATCACATGAATACAAGAGTTCCGAAGTGATTACGTCACGCGCGCATAGCAACTACGATCTTGGTTCTAAACAACCCGTTGCTAAGCTTCAGTAACCATTCATTTGTATTGACAAGCGTTATATGTGACTGTTTCTAACTCGAAATGTTGCCTTTAAATGCTCTGGAAAAGGTTTAAAATTACATTCCAGCCTGCAGCCATCATAGAAAAGCTGATTTCAAAAGTTTTCCTCAATCTCCTGGCGATAAAATAAGAGAAAGAGCAACAACGCTTTAGCTGGTTCTCATCGAACTAACAACAAACCATGGCTGCTGTTACGATCGCGTCTCTCGTTTCCTTCTTTGCTGATGAGCCCAAATCTATAAAGCGTGGAGAAAATCATTATAAATCGGATCATGTGTTGTCGTTTTTGTATTCTGCTGGAATGATAACTGGAAAGGTTCATGCAAGTATGAAAGACAAAGCATACAAGGCATCGGTAAGTTTACTTTAGGCCGTCGTGTAGCATATGGTTTCTGCTTTAGTTAGGCCATTTCCTTTCAGTTCCTTCTTTTGCTGATACACCTAAAACATCAGGCATTTGTTAAAGAGTAAGCCAGAATTTGCAATAATGCATCTATTCTTGCTCAAATGCGAAGTCAGCATTTGTGCTTCATTGGGTGTAAGATGGGCTTCACCCAAGCAAATATACATAAAATTCTGTGTTATATACATAAAATTCTTGCTTCACCCAAGCAAGTATCACTTCCAGGCTTAAAGTCAGATTTCTTTTCACCATGATTTCCTTTGATTTCAAATCATTTCAGTCCACTCATTTTTGTCAACTGTTATATATGCAGAGGTAACAACTGTCCCTATTCTACCAGTATTTTTTCAATTCAAGTACAGTAGGGTAAACTGGGGGTAATTTNAAATTCAAATTGAGACCCTCCAAAAGTTGCAAAATCGTGCTGCCAGAATTGTTACAAATAGCAGCTATGATGTTTCAGCAGCTAGTCTGATTAAGAGGCTGAAATGGCCAACAATTTCTGACATTATTCAAAATGAAACAGCGACTATAATGTACAAGTCAACAAATGGTCTTGCTCCGGAATATCTATCCAAGCTGTTTATAAAGAACTCAGCCCAAAATACACTGAGGCTGAGAAACACCGAAACTGACTTGCGTGTTCCACTTTTCAAAACGTCAAATGGGCAGAAGTCTATTTCATTTCGTGGACCTAAGCTTTGGAACAAATTAAGCTTGGATGTCAAACATGCACCCTCTCTTCCTTCCTTCAAGAAAAGGCTAAACGAGCCATTGCAGAGGGTGTGATTTCACTTTTCTTTTGATTTAATTTTCGTAAAAATTTTGTTATGGACATTTTTAGTTTTTATATTGCTATTCAACTTAAGTTAGCAACATTTGTAAATTAGGTTTTTACTTTGTAGTCTTTTTTGCACGGCCCCCTGTAAAGCAGTCCCCACGGGACTGACGGGGCTACCGTGGTTCAATAATATAAAATGAAAATGAAATGAAATGAAAGTTCCAACGCCTTAACCACTACACCGCGAAATTTGTCGCGCGAATAGAGAAAGTTCGATCAAAAAGTTCGCGCGAAATTGTTTTTGTATTTCCACATGAACTAAAAAGTTCCAGTGAAAATTGCTCGCGAATAGAAAAATTGGCGCGAAAAACACACACTTCCAGAAAAATGGCAGCTCGTAATGATCGCTTCAGGTTAAAAAAATTGATTATTTTACTTTTATTAAGACGAAGAATAGAGAGAAGGCAGAGAAAATCAACAAAATCATTTTGGGTGAGAAAAATATACGAAGAGCGCAAAGAAAAAGGAGCATTTCATGCTTTGGTCAAAGATCTCAGGCTGTTTGGTCATTGTTATTTTTTCAAAGTTTTCAGAATGACACCGACAACATACGAACAATTGCTTTCCTTGGTAGGACCGTTTTTAAAGAAACAAACTTTTTTTCCGGTGTTTCTTTCTCAGCGACTTCGAAGGAACTCTCTCCTGGCTCCGTGTTTTCCATCGTATAATCTTCAAGATTTTGCGAAAAATCGCCCATCTGCGAATCATTGTTTTCACTATTTTGTGAGGCCACTCGTCTTAAAAGAGATCCGAGATGAATTCCTGCCATACGAAGCTGATTTTCAACAGTTTCAAAATTGTTTTTGAGCAGCCATTTTTCCTTGAAGTTCGTGCGAAATGTTTCAAGAGTTGGAATGCTTTCAACTCTTTGAGCGAAGAAAAGAAGTTCGAGCGAAAAACATATTTTCGCACTACGCATGCCCAGAAAGAAGTTCGCGCGAAATAATGTTGTTTGAGCGACAAATTTCGCCTCGTGGAAAATAGGCTTAACGTCAAGGTAAAAGGATAATGGCTGTTTATGGTTGCTTGCATTCAAGTAAGGATATGGAATATCAATACCACCTCTAATTGACTCATTGTTGCTGAAAACAGTAATGACGTCAATGTTAACATTGACGGGCTTTCTCGGAATCTGATTGCAAGAACATACAGAGTTGAGGGCAATAGGACATTTATTTCAGGGCAAACCAAATGGGATTTGGAAAGGATTTTCGATAACCAAAATCCCTCGAACATTAATTCAAGCGTATGGATGTTTTGATGAATTCTGTTGAGCAAAGTTTGAAAAAGAAAATTTTGACAATGGTTACAAGAATTAAATTACTTTCGAAATCCTATTTGGTTCGCTCTGACATTAACGAGAGGTATGGCATTGGATAGCCTTCCTTTACCTCGATTTTGGAGCTTTTTTGCAAAACAGGTCGCTTTGGGGTCTCTGGTTACAGCTTTCGCACAAACTTGATCTTTAAAGGTCATAAATCAGCGAATTTTCAGCGGATTTGCAAGATTCTTGTGTCTAAAATTAATGTAAGATCTTAGAAATAGGGGTATCTTAACACGGAGCCTGCTCATTTTATTGTTATGTTTCAATATTTAATCAAATGTCGAACAATTTCTTTGGGACCCTGTAGATAACCAACAAATTTGGGAGAAAACTTGTACGTAAAGACAGGAGAAAGCCGAGATGTATCAAGCATTAAATATCACGAAATGTAATCACATTTTTCTATCCAAAAACAATCTCAGTCTACTGATAAAGTTGTCTTTTATCAATTAATAAAAATTTGAAAGATACATGTAAAAAATCTGTTTAACCAACAATGAAATGCCTAAAGTTGGGAAGTGGGAAAAGTCCTAATGAATCAACTAAGCTGACTAGCGATGTATGAATGAATGAATGAATGAATGAATGAATGAATGAATGAATGTCTCACTAAATGAAAGAAGTGTGAATAGAAAAAATGGATGGTATGAAATATGAAAGTTAGTGAAAACAAAATTCAAAATAAGGATGAAAGAATGAATGAATGAATGAATGAATGAATGAATGAATGAATGAATGAATGAATGAATGAATGAAAGAATGAGTGAGTGAGTGAATGAGAGGGATAAATGAATGTCTCACTGAATGAAAGAAGTGTGAATAGGAAAAATGGATGGTATGAAATATGAAAGTTAGTGAAAACAAAATTCAAAATAAGGATGAAAGAATGAATGAATGAATGAATGAATGAATGAATGAATGAATGAATGAATGAATGAATGAATGAAAGAATGAGTGAGTGAGTGAATGAGAGGGATAAATGAATGTCTCACTGAATGAAAGAAGTGTGAATAGAAAAAATGGATGGTATGAAATATGAAAGTTAGTGAAAACAAAATTCAAAATAAGGATGAAAGAATGAATGAATGAATGAATGAATGAATGAATGAATGAATGAATGAATGAATGAAAGAATGAGTGAGTGAGTGAATGAGAGGGATAAATGAATGTCTCACTGAATGAAAGAAGTGTGAATAGGAAAAATGGATGGTATGAAATATGAAAGTTAGTGAAAACAAAATTCAAAATAAGGATGAAAGAATGAATGAATGAATGAATGAATGAATGAATGAATGAATGAATGAATGAATGAAAGAATGAGTGAGTGAATGAGAGGGATAAATGAATTAATTACTCAATGACGTGATCTAGTCATACCAACGGCTTTGGACTATAGGTTGCATTGAAACGTATCTTGACATTATGTATCATTTATTCATCTAAGATAAAAAGTAATTATAAAATCTGTCTTATGTGATCTAAATTTGTAATATTATTTATTCGCTTTATCAATGACACTATAAAATCATCTCTTTGTCCATTTATTTCTCTTTCTGCCTAAAATCAATTCCTATCCTCAGATCTGACTTTCAGGTTAATTCATAGCCTACTTCTTAGTTTAGGCTTTAGTTTCTGAGTCGCTCAGCAGTAATTTAGACTTTCTCTGGAAACATATCAAGTCCATACCTTGAATTTATTCTCATCCTTTCTTCTGCATATTTTCGAGCACAATCTTTGCTGCCAGTGCATCTTCCAGAGCCATCCCTGAATAAGATATAACAGTAAACTAATAAACAGCATGTATAACACGGAAGAATGGATACAATCTCGATCGCCTTCATTCAGAGCCCTATAAGCTATTCATACAGACGGCATAACGTCACAGCAGCGCTGAAAACACGACGCCATCTTGTATTGAAGTAAATCTTCTGAAAATTTCTATAAGTTTCTATAGGAAATTTGCAAAAACTTGCATAAAATTGCTCCTCTAGTCTACCTCGCGATAGTGAGTAAAGAATGGTTATTATTTGCGACAGCATGTATAACACGGAAGAATGGTTATTATTTGCGTTCTTTCCCTTATTCTTTTGACTGCATAATTGGCAAATCTAGACTGTCCTGCATATGCATATGAAGATGACTGGTTTCGGAACGGATTATCGGCAGCGCAACGTCGACAATCCATTTCGGTTTTTTAGAATCCTCTTGCCCTTGATGCACCTTTGTTAAGGTAAATATCTTATTTGATTTCGAAAGAGAATAGGCGTCGAACCTTTGCAACACGTTAAAATTAATCGTGTAAAAAAATCTTATTCCTTCCTTTAAACATTTCTTCAAACGAATTGCTCTAAGAAGGGAACTTTACGTAATTTGCCATAGTCTAATCNATGAAGATGACTGGTTTCGGAACGGATTATCGGCAGCGCAACGTCGACAATCCATTTCGGTTTTTTAGAATCCTCTTGCCCTTGATGCACCTTTGTTAAGGTAAATATCTTATTTGATTTCGAAAGAGAATAGGCGTCGAACCTTTGCAACACGTTAAAATTAATCGTGTAAAAAAATGTTATTCCTTCCTTTAAACATTTCTTCAAACGAATTGCTCTAAGAAGGGAACTTTACGTAATTTGCCATAGTCTAATCATGGGCGTTAAGAAACGCGGTAGTTGTTCCTACAACAGTTTTTTCCTTCCTGTGTCCCTATGCCCGTGCCCTGAGCCCGGTTTTCCTTGTATCCTGTGTGCCCGGTTTTCCTTGTATCCCTTTGTCCTGAAAATTTGAGTGACTGGACGTAGCAACAACAACCTTCACGGGCATAGGGATACAGGGAGGAAAAAACTGCTGTCGGAATAACTACAGCGTTTCTTAACGCCAATGGTCTAATTTCAGGAAGAGAATTTTTGATATCATCATTATTTTTGGAATTACAGCGTTTTTTTGTTTTATGAAAGGATGTACACAAGGAAGTATCTAAAGCTTTGACAAACATTAAAAGACACATAAATTCTGAACTGATTGAGGAAAATCAATATGATCAATACAAGAAAACTTTGGTTTTTGAAGGTCTACAAGATGGTAGCAAGCAAAAGTTTGTCGCTTTCATGGTCTACGATTTAGCAATTTGACGACGTCACAACTTCAAAACTAGCAGAAATATAAAAACGCTGTAGTTCTGAAACTAATGATGATATCAAAAATGCTCCCTCTGGGATTATGGCAAATTATCTAAAGTTCCCTTCGAGCAATTCATTTGAGAGAAATGCGCAATAACATTTTACACAATTAATTTTGAAGTTTGCAAAGATTCGACACCTATGCTCTTCGAAAGTTGAAACTCACAAAAATAATTAATTTTATAGATCATTCAATAGACGATTACAGAAAGATGGCGTCGAGAGGCATTTGACCAAAATGCATTGCGTGCTATACTAGAATCAACAGTGATTCTATGGAAATTCGATCATTAAACGCTATGCATCTTGGTCAAATGCCTCTCGACGCCATCTTTCTGTAATCGTCCTCTGACATTTATTTCGAAATCACATCACCGAGTGATTTCGTGTGGACTTGCCCAAGTATCTCTGTCTTCAGTCGATTGAGCTACGAAAACTCACTCAACTCTCCCACAGCGCCATTGACCGTACGAGCTTTTATCGTTCAATCAACTGAGGAATGGAATTGAGACTTGGGGCGAGTCCAGTCAATATTTCCTTTGATTTTGAATGATCAGAATCACAAGACATAAAACATGAATCACTTACCGAGTGATTTAAACACTCTCCTTTTAGACAAATCAATTGAAACTGATTTCGAAATCACATCACCGAGTTCACCAAGGATTGTTGCCTGCAAAATTGAAAAAGGAAATCAATGGAAGCCTAGTATATTCGAAGACCTCGAAAAGGTTTGAAAGTTTTGGTGTAGTATTCCAAACTCTCGCACTGTTTCCAATTCTTCTACCTTCATTCGTAGAACATCTGTTATGTCCTCTATCTGTCCTCTGGAACAACCTCCCCAGCTCTGTCCCCCCAATCTACAGGCTTTCAAACGGTCAATAGACTCCCTTGATCTCACTTCTCTCTACTAGCCCTTTTTTCAAGTTTCTAGAGTATTCGTATAATAGATAATATCCCCAATTTTAGGGACAAAATAATAAAAAAAAAAGAACTTGAAATTGCGTTGAGCAACAGCACCATTAGCAAATAACAGTGTCACTAAACACGACTCTTTTCACAAGGGTACCTTGGAATGGTGTATTAGTGAAAGGTACAAGAATTTCTATGCTTCATCTTGCTCCTACTGATAGCTGGTATGAAGATAGAGGGCAAGACAACATAAACGCCTGAAAATATCCTTTCTCGCTAACCAGAATCCTTTGAGATAGTTTAAGTGAGAGAAATTTGAATAACAAAATTAGAAATGCAGACTTCAATAACCTTTTATTTCACTCGGAATATTCAGCATTACTCGAAGATACCTTTGAGATTTTAGGTTTTCCCCACCCTGTTTAAAACTAAAAAAAGCTAGAAATGCCAGTTAGTTGTTTCGTTTGTTTGAACCTCTCTTTAAAATCTAGTAGGTGTCACGGCACCATGAGGCAAAGGATAATACAAAATGCCATTTTCATTTGTTTACATCATAAAACCTGCTCGGCTGTTGCATCACTAACCGTCAATGCAGTGTTTAGTTTTTCTAGGACATGAACTTTCATGTGTCGGATAATAGGGCTATGACTAGATTTACTTCAAACCTTAGATAAAATCACATCTCCAGATTCTTTCAATGCTCCCTCGCGAGTATCAACAATCACTTGACTGTTCAGCATGGCGTCATCGTCAACTTCTCTCCAGTCAGGTCGGCAAGCACCAACAACTGCAGAGAAAAGGAAATATGCAATAAAATGAATTAGTTTTCAAGGAACAAATATTCTTTGTCAAGTATTTCTGCATCAAACACAGACATAGGAGCCAGGAGGCACGAGGTGGAGCCAGGGAGCACGAGGTGGAACCGTGCCCTTCCAAAATTTTTAAAGTTCCCTAGCTTAACCTCAAAGTTGATTTGTCAGATTTGTCCTTTTCTCAGCCATTTTTATGGTTTAAAAATGTGCCTAGTTCTAAGAAGTGTCCTTTTGAGAGTTGGGCCCCTCCAAGCAAGAGCAGCTTCCTACGTCCTTGTGCCTTCCTCGGTGTTGTTTGTTCTAAAAAGCTTTGAAGTGTAAGCCGAAGGAGCGAGTCACTTCTCAAAACTCTTGTAACCTTTCCAAGGAAATCCCTTCCGTTCCTCGACAAATCTCGGAAATCCCGCGGAAACGCCTTTCTGTGGGGGCAATAAACCCTCAGTAAAACAGTGATTAGTTGTAAGTATCTTGCGAGCATAGAGGATAGTGTATTACACGTTTTCAATCTTAATTCGTAAAAGTTTTACAGAATATGGCCCAATGACTTCACATCTGCAAGCTGAGTTTTGCTTTTGAACCAGATAAAATACGAACTGCATAGTTCTCGAGATTTTGAAATATAATCAATAATTTTCCAACAAGATATTTATGACATTATTGCATTTCCATCAGCTTGTAAATTTAGAATCTTACTATTTACGAGGCAATCTTCTTTCACCCATTTTCCAAATAAAACTGGTTCTCTTGATAATGTTACAGTAACGATGACATCAGCGTCCTTGACTGTTTCTTCAATCGTTTGAAATGCTTTTCCATTCACTTCTGTTGCAAATTTGGTGGCATTTTCAAAATTTCGACTCCATACTCTTATCTAAGACGATAATAATTAGATTCTTAAAATTTGTACTTGGCATACCAGGCACGCAAGAAGTTATTTGCCTCTTTAAAACCCTTTGAAAGGAAAATTAATTTTCTCACCCACCAAGGGCTAAATAGACGTGTGATTCAGTTCATTTTCAATCTGCTGAGCTGCCATAAAATGATTTCGAAAGCACCCTGAATCCATTTCAAAATTTTTCATCTACCTTAATTTAGTGGTTATTATTATTATCAAATTATTTACAGTTGGTACAATATATAGTAATAAAACTAATCCAAACCAACTATTTACATACAAAGAAAAAATTACAAAAAAGTTCATTTCTGATCCTCATTATAACTATTTTATTTTTAACTGCAGATCTTGCATGTGCAATTTTGCCCATTCCATTCTTTGGTCATCCTTTTAAATATTGCTGCTGAGTTTGCATTTTTTATAGTATCAGGTAAAGTGTTCCAAAGTAGAGCTCCTTTGAATACAAGTGAATTATTTTCGAATGTGCTTGCATTTCTTTTCGGTAATTGCAAGAGATTCATAGTTCGTAGCTCATATTTCACGTCCTTTCTTTCGAAGAATGTCCACATGAATGATGGATTTTCTTGTGAAAGGGACTTAAAGAGTATGTCATGAAGGCACAGAATTTGTATGTCATAAAGGCACAGAATTTGGTAGGAATAAATAGTGAAATTTTCACAAGAAAACTGATCAGAAAAAATCCAATTCAAAATTCACAAAGTCACTCAGCTTCTTCTCATAACGCCATAGTCCAAATTTGTTGCAATTTCAGTAAAGCAAGTGATATTTAAAATATTTCTTAGAATATCAATTCAAATGTTTGGGAAAATAGTTACCTCTGAGAAATTCCTCACAAGTTTCAGTAACTTTACATGGCTATGGGCTTGATGTCCACTGCCAATTATTGCCAGTATCTTGGCATCAGAAGCTGCTAGGTGCTGTAAATAAAACCAAATATTAAAACTACAAATATTGGGTTCAATCAATTATAGAATTGCAATGAGTCTTTCATATTATCCAATCAAAGAAACCTTAGAGGTAGGTCACTACGTCAAGCGATTTGAAAACAATTGCCATTGTCCAAATCTATCTAAATTGTCCAGTTAAGTTTCATACCCTTGAAACATGTCCCCTTCTCATTTCATCACCAAAAACAGTCCGATGCTCGCCGCAGGCCTATTCCTCCGAGAGCAGCTGTAAGTCTACATGCCTTCTCATTCTTCCGTAGGAATTTGTCTTGACGTCAAATTTATCTCAAACAATAAGGCAATTGTTTGGAACATTTCTATGGTTTGGAAGCAGTTTTAATTGATACCATAAAATAGCTATTAAAATGTTTATTGATTCTTGTCTGGGAAATGTAAACAAACAACGCTTTATTCGGCCATGATGCTGGAATTTAGATTAGCATGACAAAGAAGGACATATTCAAAACTCTCGCTTCCTGTTTGTAAGGTGCCCCCGTCCTTCCTTCACTTGTCCAATCATAAGTCATGATATTATTTCTTTTATCATCTTGATCCAATCAGATTCACTTCCTTTACTCGTCTCGCAAAGCAGGATGGGAGGAGATATAAATATTGAACCGGGGGACTGCCGGAAACACTTTTTCCCCAGAACGACCACAATGATACACTCCGTGACCAAAAACGATCTGATTTGATGCCTGTTAAAAATATTTCTTTTCCTTTGCGTTGTTTCTGGTTCTTAATTGAAACCACATTAATAAATTTGCTGTGGAATAAGAACAATAATTTGACAAAACAATTATATATATGTATTATTATATATTTCAATAAAAATCAAAACATCATACAATATATGAATTATATACCAAACAGTATCTTAAAATCATGCCTCAATTGATTCATTGTGAAGAGTTCTCAACAGATTGACATAATAGACAATAACGCTAAAGATGGCGGCCACGCAAAGCATGCTGGTAAAAAGCTCCCTGACGACCACCTTATGACATAAAAAGTTTGGTCTGCAGTTTCGATTAGCCAGCTGTGTTAAAGTCTGGAACAAGTAATCAATGTAAACAAACAGGAAAATTTGTAATTCGAGCGCGAATCTTTAATTAAAACTTCAATTCGAATCAAAACTTTACTTTTGCTGCTTTGGAAAGGTTTCCTTTCGAACCATGTTGTATTCGAATTCAAGGTCATTCGAATTCAAGCTAGCTAGTCGAAACGGCAGACCGAAATGTTTACGTCGTTAGGTGGTCGTCAGGGAGCTTTTTACCAGCATGCTTTGCAGCAAAACACAATAGAGTCTTTGGAGCCGCCATCTTTAGCATTATTGTCTATTGACGATATGTAATGATGAAACATATTGATGAAATACCTTGGTGGCTACAGCTGTTGCAGCAGCAGTCCGTAGATTTGTGATGGACTCGGCATCTAGGAACTAAAGTAAGACAAAGAAATACAATCTACACTAAGTTTAATGTTGCATGGATATAGCAATGTTCAAAGTTGACATATTTAGATATCAGAGGCAAAAATTAGCCTTTTTCAGTTTTGTAAAAAGGACCCTGATGCTCTCTGTATTTAAATCAAGGCTTGATTTTATTTGGCATAGGACAGGGGAATGATTATCAGAATTTTTGATATTGAAGAGAGAACTTATTTTGTGTTCCACTTCCAAGCTGAGAATATCTGCAAAACAAAACCGAATATTTTCAAAGAACAAATTACATACTTTTGGATATAATGCACCAAAGTTGTTGCCCTGGCCAAATGTTCGGACAAAGACTCATAGATTTAAGCTGGTCAAAACATGCAACGTCATAATGTGTATTTGGGTAAAGCAAAAATTCCCAAAAATCCCATTGAAGATAATTCCCATGAACATAATGAACTTCGAGACAGAGCTGAACAAGATTTTTCAAGAAAAGAATTTGCTAAGCCTGGTTCAAACGTCCCATTTATCATGTGCCAAATATAATAGCTATTTTATTCGACTCAAATGCGGATTTCAAATTTTTGATTCAAACGTCAAATATATCATGCGCCAACTTAAATTCAACAGACTCACTTTGATGGAAGACCGCCTCGATTCGGATTACCTATCAATTGGCTATTATCTTCTCTGAATACAAATAAAATCAAATAAGGAAATAAAGAGACCCATGAGACCACCGTTTATTACTCAGACACAAACGATTTGATTCACACATAAGCAACAATAGCGCATTGTTCACATAATTCGTCTCTAGTGTGCAGTGAGGAGATTGGAGACAATAGAAAATGACATAAAATTAACTAAAATAATTTATGCATTTGATTCCGCACATGAAAAATTTGATGTTTGAATCAAAGACGTATTTCAGTCCAATTATGCGACCGATTCAGTCGCATTTTTAGATTGAGTCAAATTTAATTAAATCTGCAGTGCCATTTTGATTCAAATGTTGCATTTATCATGTATTTAATCTAAGCTATTTAATTCAGCACATGAAAAATGCGATGTTTTAACCAGGCCTTAGACACTTACAGCAATTGGAGTTCCAGTTTTTGGATCAAAGCTGATGACAATTCCTTGATGTGATGGAATCCCAAGTTTTGCATTGTCACTGTACAATGTTACCAGTTTAGTTGCTAGTGCATTGTCCTTTGCAGAGTATGCTGGCATTGTAAGGAGAACACTAAAATAGAAGATGAAGCAAGGCTTCAGAATCATTATGGGGAATGTTAAAAGCTTTTGATATTTTTGCATCTCGATTATTGTGTGCGCTGGCAAAGTAAACTTACTGGAAACTTGGTTTTCTGCAAGCCACAGATTTTAAATGCATTTGCGGTCACACCGGAAAAGAACAACAGAATATCTAAACAAAAGAAATATCTAAACGAAAGAAATCATTATTATAATTGTAGATCTACACCAACATATAGAAAATTCTGCATCCCTAATACATTTAAGATAATATACACGTTTTCAAGTATGGTGCAATAATGAATAAATGCCTCTCTCTAGGAAGTAGGACTTTTATTCCTGCTCAATTCCAAAATCAGCTTTGTTAGCTCAGACCTGGCCGTTTGAGGCGCGCGATCACGCGCCTGCGCCTCGTCACACACCTCACGGTCTTGAGACGCGTGATCTGTCGCGCGCCTAAAAAGACTTCACCTTGAAATCACGCACCTCCGCTTTTATCTTTGAGGGAACCGGTGTTCGATTTTCTTTGAATCTGACATCTTTATGTGGAAAGGAAATCACTCAATTGGTTTGTTATTTGAAAGAAATACGATATTGATGCTTAATCCTTCTCTCAATCCTTGCTATTTTCTGTCTATGATAATGACACAATATCATCATTCTGATAAGGTCGAGGGAACAGGAAGGTCAAATTACATGGCGACCAAAACCACTAAAGTTGCAGTTGGAGAACACCTAAAAGAACCTTGCTTGACTATATGGTCCAGTG
Organism: Aurelia aurita; assembly: GCA_004194415.1. Lineage (NCBI taxonomy): Eukaryota > Metazoa > Cnidaria > Scyphozoa > Semaeostomeae > Ulmaridae > Aurelia > Aurelia aurita. Next base: position 811,741 of record REGM01000083.1, on the reverse strand, counting down.
TTTGATCATAAGTTCGATTTATGAGAAGCATGTGAAGGTGATTTGATCTGGAAGGCTTAAAGGTATTCAGTTCGTCTTCATTCCAGGACTGACAAAAGTGATACGGAGTAACTTAATGAGTGAAAAGCAGTGGTCGTCAAACGGCCTAAATACGAGTGTTGGACAAAGAATGTAAGACGGACGAAAAAATGATAGTTTATATTGCTGTTACCGTTCAAAATATAATCAAATCTTGTTATTTCAACTCATTTCCAGTCTTGTTTGCATTAATAAGTGCTTAAACACTCGTATCTTCGTTCTTAACCTCCAAAATCCCTCTTTTACAGAGCAATATCAAAAGCTCAAAATCACGTGCCTCGCTTGGCGAGGCGCGTGATTTACCGCGCCATTAAAATAGCTTACGGCCAGGTCTGTTAGCTATTATGTATATTAAGGTGACCATCTCAAAAATGTTTGGTTAGTGTCATTTTTATTGCAAAATATGGGTCGGTCGGTCGGTTGGCAATGATCAAGTTTCAAATTTTCCCAAATTTTTAAGTTCGGACAATAGATTTAAGAACAAGAAAATTTTAGGCAGGTTTAGCCCGGCCAATGAGGTGAAAACACCTGGCACATATCAGTTATTCATCCCGTTAACCAGCAGCCTTTGCGCAGTGAAGCTATACCAAAATGCAGTTTGTTCAACCTCATCTTGCAATTCTAGAACGTCCCACTTGTTTACAAAAATATTTTGAGGTTTGCAATTCCAGAACGTCTTCACCTTGTGAGCTAATTTTAGAATGCCAATACGACATATTGAATTTGTTTCAATGCTTAATTTCCTGTCAGCTATATGCACGAGAACAGGCATTGCCTTCTGATAACAAAAACAAAATCACTGCATCAAATTTCTAACTGAATAGAGCTTTTACCATTGAAGAAGCCATAGAGTCCGAAATTAGAAATTAGATATTCCCCTTTCTCCAATTTTCAAAGGGGCCTTTGCAACCTGCATAACTTGCATGTGCTATCTATTTTTGTCGGAAAAAGAATGTTGTTTACATTGTTTTGCAAAGAATGCGCGCAAAGGCTGCTGGTTAGCGCAGAGTCTTCAAATCCTTAAGATTGCTGTTGGTAAATGAAGAAACCCTTTTACTTGCCTAATTGCCATGGAGTGTCCAAAGAAGAGGTCCCAATGGAAATTGCAGTTTAGGTAGGATGTTCAGGAAACTTTCAACAACTGGATGCTGGTTTTCTTGGACTCATCCAGATATTTATAGCTCAAATAAGGTCACAAGAATCACGTAGTTTATCCAAAACCGAAAATCTTTGTTGCAATTTTCCTATAGGGAGTTTAGATGCACGATCCAAATACACTTGATTTTTTCATTTTAGAAGACTTAAGTCAGACGACAAACCAAGTACTTTTGAGATGGTCGCCTAAGCTGGAATTGTTGCAGATCATACCTGGAGGAATCTGTGTACGCCATACGCCACAGGTTTACGTCAATTTCTTTTGTTCTATTGTTTTTGTATTGTTTAAAGTGATTCTGTCCATCACAGATCTGTGGCGTAACATACGCTGATTCCAGTTTGGTAGATCATTGTAGAAAATGCTATGTAATAAGTTGTTCCAAAAATTTAATCAGGCAAGAAAGATCTTTCATGTGCACTAAATTGTATACCAGATTGCATTTTATATTGCGTGCGAGCAATTTTAACTTTAGCAAAGGAAGAACAATAGTCTAGAGTCATGTCACTGCACACGTCCGCCATGTTGGATCGCCTGCGCATAACAAACGCATGACGTTCTCAGCTCGTTTCTCAAAGCACGGGACTGAGTTAGGTCAGCAAACAAAGGGCTTTCGCTGATTTTGCGTGTAACTGTGGGACATCTACGATATTCTGAGGGAAGCTTCGATAGTTGGTCGTACTTGAGAAAAAGATTCGTTGAAACTGTACGAACGGTCTTCGAGTTGTAGCCATCTGAAGTTTCTTCAACGTTATTTTGCAAGGTTCGCTGCAAGTTTAGTACATGAATTTTGGTTCATAGGAAGATAATACGGTTGGGAAGTGATTGCTTCTTATTCGTTCAAGTTTCATTGATTCGTTAACAAGCGCCAACCTACAAAGTAGGCACTGCTCACCGTGAATCGCCATTTTCTTTGGAAAGCGGCCTAGGCCGAAATTTTTGATTTTTCGAATTTCAAATTTTTGATTTGTCCCCATTTTTCATTCAAAACACTGTATCAAAAAGTAACAAGAATTTGCCTGAATTTGCGCGTTTACTGATTCTTCTTTAGATCATAACTTTTGTTAGAAATGAGATATCGTAGTTCTGAAAACTGTTTTGTGTATAGTTCACATAGATATTTCAGATGATGCATTGATGACACTGATATTATTTGGAGCAAATAAAATTTGCTTAACATCTCTAATTCCACACCAGATTGCATTTCATGTTGCGTGCGAGCAACTATAACTTTAGCAAAGGAAGAACAATAGTCTAGAGTCATTTCATTGTTTTAAAAATAATAGCCAGGAGGTAGGTGCGCATATCTATCTATCTACAGTATGAGCCCTTCGATTCGTTCGCAAACTTTTCAATCTTCTGGATTGTTTAAAAAGTTTACAATTGATTCTATATTGTAGCTGAAAATGCAGAAAATAATTCACGAAAAGTCAATTCTTTTGCTCAACTTTTCAATACTCGAAAGAAATTCCTCATACCCATTATGCTCTTTTACTTCGACGGCACTTCTCACTGGCTGCACCACTCCCGAATTAGGCCCATCTGAAAAGCTTGCAAATCCTCCTTCTAATGCTGTTATCAGCTTTTCAAGGTCCATGTTCTTTTCAACTGCTTCTGCGTCAACAAACTGAGGTGATTTTGTGGCCATGCTGCCTGACTTCTTAGGAAGATCTTCAGACAAATGAAGATATTTTACAAGAGTACTCTAGTCGGATATGTCGAAACCCAGTTGTTGTGAAATCGAAATCTGTCCTTATCGACTAGCCTCGTTTGCGAAATTGGCTCCAAAATAAATTGCATAGTCAGCAAAATTGCTCTGATTGCTTCTTCTGTGTGTTTTGGTGGATTTTGTGCCTTTTGCAAGATAGATAGAAGACTTGGGGTTTACAAGTTGAAATATTCTGCTTGCCCCAAAAAATTCTATTCTAATGCTAGAAGGGGTCAATAGCGGAGGGGGTATTCATTGAACTATAATCAAAGTTTGTCTTTTTAAAGATATTTTGGTCTTTCTTTCCTCTTCGTTTCTCTTTGTTTGAAGGAGAGGAGTATCCATGCTGGCCGAATGTTATGATTATTTGGCCAAATGTTTAAGTTTCCTTTTTGCGCTAAAAATCAAACCGGTTTTATAGTAGCGAAGTCTGCAAGTCGATGAGCAATCTGCAAGCACACGGTTTCTATCAATGTAAAAATCTTATCATCAAGATGTTGAAGGAAATTTTGTTCTTCGCAGAACATCTCCGACCACGTAGAAAGCAAGCAAAAACGAGATGAATTTCTGTGCACAGTTTTTTATTTCTAATTACTACAGCAACTACTTTACACTCTGCTTTTCTGAAAGAAAATGCTCTGTTATAAATAAAACATAAAATTACATCTTAAGTGACAGCGATGATTACGAAATCGTGTAAATCAAATGGCTTTCCTTGTAGATCAGAGTGAATTTCGACATATAATATATACGTTAGTTAACCTCAAATAAACACAATGCTCCACAAGGAAACAAACGCCAAGCAACGACCAGCTGAACACAAAACACATTGAAAAATTGCTGCAAAGCCATACGGTATGGAAAGTCAAAGCACGAAAGGATCCCACAGGGATCACACCCGGGTACTCGACTATTGCATGCTTCCCTAATTTCCTGCAACTCAGGGTCTTTTTTTGGGGGATGTCGATTGGGGTGGGGCTTTCATTNAATTTCTGTGCACAGTTTTTTATTTCTAATTACTACAGCAACTACTTTACACTCTGCTTTTCTGAAAGAAAATGCTCTGTTATAAATAAAACATAAAATTACATCTTAAGTGACAGCGATGATTATACAATTACCCTCTATCTAATTAAAGAAAAGTTACAATACTATATCAATCTAAATTACATCTTGAAATTACGAAATCGTGTAAATCAAATGGCTTTCCTTGTAGATCAGAGTGAATTTCGACATATAATATATACGTTAGTTAACCTCAAATAAACACAATGCTCCACAAGGAAACAAACGCCAAGCAACGACCAGCTGAACACAAAACACATTGAAAAATTGCTGCAAAGCCATACGGTATGGAAAGTCAAAGCACGAAAGGATCCCACAGGGATCACACCCGGGTACTCGACTATTGCATGCTTCCCTAATTTCCTGCAACTCAGGGTCTTTTTTTGGGGGATGTCGATTGGGGTGGGGCTTTCATTCTTCTTCAAGAAAAAGTGATTATGGATCTGTCCTTTGAAGAGACAAGTAAAACAGACATTAGATTCTAGTTGGCTAAAAGAGACCAAGTTGTAAGCTATAATTCCAAAGTGAAGTGTTCATGATGAAGAGCAGTTCTTTTTTATTCTTCAAAGGGAAATGCATTGAGATAAAGTGGAAATTTGAGCCCCTATATTTCCTAATATAAAATCACTACTATATAAACTTAGTGCGGGCACATCCGGGCACATCCGGGCACATCCGGGCACATCAAATACCATTGTCAAACAAGAACGACAACATCTGGCTTAAAAAGTTTAAAGTAAATACGATGATATGCGGCTAAAGTTCTCAAGATTGGCATAGCCATATGCTAGCATAAATTCATGGTACTCCGTGCCAAATCCTTTGTTCATAAGCAAATCTAAAGCAATCGAGTTACGAAGTAGACTTTGGGATGAAGCAGGGGTAGTGCGTCTACGAAAAAGTTTCCAGACTAGCTACTTCTGCCAATTTACACGAAACAGTGCAAGCATGCATTCACGACTTACAACACTTCCATATTTACAATGACCAAATGCAGATAATATCCGAATAGATAACCACCTCTTCTTAGCTTAGCGTATCACAGTTAGAATATTTACAAACCACGTGCTATGCTATAGCAACTACTGGAAGTGAGTGCAATGGTATACGAGAGTGGCATAAGGGGGGATGCTGCCTTTGGGGTCACAAATAGTTCTCTTTAATAAACTGCAAACATTTGATCAAGACTTGTAATAAGTTGAAGTTATCTGGCAAGTTCAATATCTTAAACTGCATCAAATCACTTAGGGCTGAGGCTGTGTGTGGGGGGAAGGGGGAGGCTGGGCTTCGATTTAATCATATACCACAATAAAATGTTCCGTAAAATATAATTGTTTCTATGTTTGTGAGGTCAAATGTGAAGTGTTCATTAGTTAACATATACAGCTGCTTTTGAGCAAAATACATTCTGCTGTAAACTGTTTTTAATGTTTTGTCATAGACCCAGAAGAGACACTCAGAGATATTTTACAAACGGTCTGCCTCGCTAGCGGATAAAGTTGAAAGGTCTGTTTACTCATACAACTGAGTCTTTGGATCTATGTTTTTATATTTAAGAGTGGCATTAAATAAAATACCATTAGCATAAGGAAAATCGAATTAGATTAAGGTAAGAAAAGACTTGGGAATTTTTTGGCAGCTTCAAAAGGATAGGCTTGGCGGGTCATGTAAATAGTCTGAGTGTCTACTCTGGGGCCTCTCTTATCCGTTAGCGAACTCATATCGATATCTCTGTTTTGTCCTAAGAGACTCCAAATATTAAAATGACCATGGGCTTGCGTATTTTGAAATAATGTTCCAGTTTTTTTAATGTTTATTGATCAAATTTAATAATTTCCAGCTTCATTTTGCGCTAAAAACACTTTCTATTTCCTATAAAGAAAACTTCGCAGCTAAGTATGCTTGGCCAATGCTAGGTTCTAACAACAAATGAAGTTTCAGAGGAGAGTGGGGACTGATGGTTGTCTATAGCTCATAGGGGGGCAACGGAAAATACTCAAAACATATCAAAATTACTGCAATATTCAACATTTTTATTTTCCTCAGGATTTTTAGGGGGCAACTCCCCTTGCTAGCCCCATATTGTGTAGGGCTCTGCTTGGGGTCAAGGCAACAACCATGACAACCCATGATAAGAGAGAACAGGGTCTATTAAAATAAGGAGTCTCCTAAGACATAACTGGAAAATTAATGGGCAAAGATGAAACCCAAGGCTACCATAAAGACAGAAATCAATAAGACAGTCCATGGTTTTTTGTTTGGGGCATCGCTTCCTGCTGAAAAAATAAAAATATTCATTTTCAAATTCTAAATATTGAATAAATAAGCAGCAAAAAATGCTCATAGTTAAACAAAGGCAAAGTTCTAAAGGCAAAGTTCAACTAGTTTCACAATACTCCAGTAGGAGGAAATAATTATTCAAGAAACTATTTATTTTAGTCAAGGAAATCCTCAGCATATTTTTACTTTACTTTTCTCTTGTTTCCTGTTTGATACTACCACGGGGGGGGGGGGGGTTTTTGGCCAATTTTT
>REGM01000083.1:742330-789190 GCA_004194415.1 Aurelia aurita | reverse complement strand
GGTACAAAATTGTCAAAGTTCCTAATTGGTAAAGATGGGATGGAGATAGGGATTCTAAGCCAAAGAAAATGATGTATAATAAAAAATCTTCTTGGGGATGCTAACTTTTAGAATAAATTTCACAAAATGATCAAAAATTCTATGTTAATACCGGCAAACATGGGTTCGAGAGAAGCGCTCTAAGCCAAAGTAGAGGGCGTATCCTCAAAAAATTTCCTGGGGGCTTCGCCCCCAGACCCCTTTATTTTCATATCCTCCCAGTTAATTTGTCCTGGCCACGCCACTAGGTATTTAAAATATTTTCAGAGTTGTACCGGGTTTTACAATATCAAAAGGATAGTTTATGTTGAACATGCTCAGTTAAATTTTGTGAATCAAATAACGCACAGCAATCTTTAATTGATTCCGTACAAGCAAGCTTGCGTGCCTCAAAAACATACCTATTTCGTGAGGCTTTAAGTGGACCATCTTAATTCCATATCTAGGGAAGACCGCTAAGATGCTAGCCAGAGACAACGTAAAATCAGTTACAGTTATGTTTTGTTCCGTTCGATCGTTGGGAAAACATTATGTCTGTTATAGTTGCCTTTTCGTTAAATTATTACAGTTAGGAAAACGTATTTTTTCCATTTATTGGCAACAACATCTATTTCGCGAAAAATCGGTCCCTCTCGAAAAAAATCGGTCCTTTGAACGCACACCCCCCTAAAAAAGATTTGCATTTGCGCCCCTGGGGGTTTGTTTAAAATTGTGACTCAGAAGGGAGGGGTTTATTAGAGAGGGGGACTAAACTAAATAGAGCTTTACGGTTCGCGAAAACAAATGTCAAATGATCTCCTGGAATGACAAAATCTGAGGCTTTTCATTTGCAAAGAGGCAGGAATTTCCACTACAATGCTTGCACCAAAGCAATTCGTGCTTCTTTCCTAATCCGTTGTGTTTTGGGAATGGGTGCCATTAACATTCCCAAAGTTATTTCTATGTCTATAATGACTTTTGAGATTTCCCCACACCTGGCAATTACTACTGTTACAATAAACATTGGAAACAGATATGTTATGAAAAGGTTCCGTGCTAAATAATTTTGCAGTCCCAACTTACAAAGAGCATGGAGGGGCTAGCTTCAAGTTCTGAAATCGAAGAGATGAAACACGACATTGATGGTATCACTACATCTACATCATTGCTACTTCTTGAATCGCCAAGCAAGGCAGAGAGGTGGAGTTTTCTACTAGCTAAAAATTTTTTCTTACAACTTCTCTATTTTATGAGAAGCCTTCAGAAGGCCTCTTAGCCCCTCTTAGGTTTTGATGATTGCAGCTTAAACATTATTTATGATTTGTCTTCTATGATTATGTTGGTCATGATTTGATGTATACAATTGTGCATTTATTGTGGCATCCAGAAGGTATTTCTTTTCAGTGATGATTGTACTGGTATTCTCTTCCGTTGGAGCGAAACTTCTGCCCTGCCAAACTCACGAAGAATAGGAATGGGCATTCCCCTGGGGTCCGGTCCGTTGGGGTCTTGGTCCTATGGGTCCTAGGTCTGGTTATTCCGTTATGCCAGCAATTAGAGGTCTAACAAATAGTATCAACAAACTTAGCAAGGTTTCTTGTGGACTTGCCCAAGTCGTCTTGGTCAATCCTTAATCGTCGTGGTTTTATGTGTCTCTTTCTTTCTTACAAGACGACTTGGGCAAGTCCACTCAAGTTGTTACAAGGAAGTGCTGAAGGTCATTCCTTAATCGTCGTGGTTTTATGTGTCTCTTTCTTTCTTACAAGACGACTTGGGCAAGTCCACTCAACTTGTTACAAGGAAGTGCTGAAAGACATTCCTTAATCGTCGTGGTTTTATGTGTCTCTTTCTTTCTTACAAGACGACTTGGGCAAGTCCACTCAACTTGTTACAAGGAAGTGCTGAAAGTCATTCCTTAATCGTCGTGGTTTTATGTGTCTCTTTCTTTCTTACAAGACGACTTGGGCAAGTCCAGGTTTCTTGTTTCTGAGGTTGTGATTTCGGTAGACAATAGTGCATTGAAACAGTATTATCCAATCACTCAAAATGGCGGGAAAAGCTGCCCAATCACAATATGACATCTGCTAAAACAATACACCACAACACGAGCATGACCCTAAGAGAAAATCGCAAGGAAGATCTGGCCCAGGCATCGAGCACATGAGATAGAATTAACTGAATATAATAATAATAGAAATAAACAGTGCTTTTGAGCATGAATCAATTGAGCAAATTCTGACTACGACCTCACGCCAAAACAGCCTCCTAAAACAGCAACAACTTCACTGGACAAAAGTTCGCTGATTTACCAATGCCAGCTAACACAATTTCACTGGATCTAAAGTCTTGAGAGCCTAAACCGGAGTACACTACTCAAACCCGAGAAACAATTTTTGTATCTTCAAATATATCCTTGAATTGACATTCAAAAGATCGCCTTCTACAATCCTTAATCTTCTCTCACAAATCTTACCCACAAACCAAATGTTACTGTAGTCTTTGAACGCAACAGCTGCGAAACAAAAACACAAAAAGCCAGGGAAGTTACGATAAAGAAATTCATTTACGGTGGTTTGCGTTCATAAACTATGTTACGATTTCACACAATGATGAATTAACAGAAACCCAACGTGACCTAGAATTAGTCTATAATTATGTACTGTATTACATAACAAAAGATACGCAACTGTGGCTGAAGCCATTTATAATATTCCTTCTTAGAATTTCTTCGAATGAATTAGGCTTTGATAAGAAAGATAAAGAAATTGCGGTTGTCATGGGTGGAAGATTTTTTTTTTCTTTGGTTTTTTTTACTGTACTGCCTATTCATATTTAATTCATATTTTAACTTTTCTGTGCGATAAAAGATCTTTATACGGGACCTTTGCTTTATGTTGGGTTTACGATGCAACGAAAGATGACGCAACAGCAATACACAATTTTAATTGTTGTTTTGAATTTAAAGTTTTATTATTTAATTATCCGGCTGAAGTTAGGCACACATATATATATATGCAAATATTTATCATCTAGGCATCATTTTTACCGATCTATTAATTAAGTATGGCATTCGGCATCGCGTTCGATTTTGCTCGGATTACAGCGGCAGGTAGAAGTGCTTCAGGGGTTTTACAAGTGCTTCCTCGTGAGTTTTTACAACCTCCAAATGATGCCAGCCTCTATATGATTGTGCAGCCTCCAAATGACGCCGAAGTTTTCGCTCCATTGTTGCAATTTGTTAGTGTTAAGTTCCAATAAGAACAGCAACAGATGCTCCTCCGCAGGCACGGTATCAGGGTCATGGCAGCTCCAGTCAGCGAGTACAGTTTGGCAAATGCACGAGCAAGTATATTCAAATTTAGCTCAGTCACCCCCTGATGCTTCTGAGAAGTCCTAAACACATCACTTAATCATTGTAAGTCGGCAGGGGGTTGACAATGCTTCAGATTTGTGTGCATGAATTCACTTCCGAAAAGCAATCGTTAAGTAATTGGTGTAGAGGAGTTTTCGATTACCTTGAGAGATATTGAATTAACCAATCAGGTTCATATTAACAAAAGCTGAGAATGATCAGGCAGTTTTAACAACACCAGAAAGAGGCTGAAAAAACAGGAATGCCACAATGCTACTTACAGAATCACCAGCTATTTTCTACCCAAGTGGCAGACACTTTGCCAAATATTTGGGTGGGCGAAGCTATTGTTTCAGTTGAAAAGCATTGTTTATCTCAATTGTTTTAAAACACAATAGAAATCATACTCTGACGAGGACACAAGTCCGAAAGGCTTCAGTGTGTTCAAAAAAATTCTAGTATTTTTTGTCGTCCAAATCTCTCTACATCAAGTTTATAGTTAGATACCGTATTTTGCCAAGTTTTCAAACAAAATGCCTTTGTTCTACTCAACATTAAGGTGACCGCACCTCCTTGCCTCCTTAGTGCCTACTACTGTTTCTACCTTGATGATACAGGTTACCAGTCTCAATTTCAATGTTTTGTTTCGTAGAACATCCTTCACAGCAAAGCATTCGAATTTTAGTAAATATTTCCAGATCTAATTAGTTTACAAAACATGTAAATTGTGCTTGTGTACAAATTTGGTTCCTGAGATAACTGCTTAAAAATATCAAAACCCTATCGACCGACACAAAATCTAATGAAATTAGGAATTGTTTGATCTTGAGGTTAAATTTACTTCGAGATCCATGATAGCTTTAGCTTGACGTGGCCTAAGTCTAGTTCGTTACGTCCGTCTTCAGAATGAGATCAGACAGTGTGTCCTTACGAAATAGCTTTGGGAAGTCTAAAGTAGGTTCTTTTCAACGCTCTTCCCGTTGATAAAACAGCCTCATAATTCATCAAAACAACGCATTAAGAACAAACTTACCATTGCTTCCAGCTCCTGCACTGGCTGCCGGGCTTGCTGCAACTGATGTGCTTGATTGTGCTACAACAAATCAATCAATCAATAAATTGATGAATCAAAAAGTTAATGAATTAAAGAATCAATAAATCAATGAATAGATAAATGAATCAATAAATCAATAAATATCCGAAATTTTCTGTGGTCCTAAATACTTAATGTTTGAAATCTTCTGCAATAAAGAAAATCAAAAGAGGGGATATTATTGTCCGAAAATATTTTGTTCGAACTTTTTTGAACTTAAAGGGAATAGAAGCATATATCAGTGGCTCCGAGCCACAAAGCTTTAACTGTCAATCAAATCTTAACCAATCACAAGCAGCTATCTACCATTTCACGTGATCACTTTCACTGCAGCCCGTAACGCGCGATCAGTAATGGCGGTGGAAGTTGTTGCTCCACCCACTAAGGGGCGAAAACGGAAAAGACTTGGAAAGAATTATTCCTTGTTCATTGGTTACGGCGATGAAGCAAAGCTAGTAGCTGAGAAATGAATTTCCTGAAGAAATCGCAGCGCTTACGAAAGGCTGAAATGGAAGGTAATGGAGGTAAACAATGCACATCTCATTGGGCCTAAAGGTAGCTTGCGACAAGGGACTCATCGTAAAACAACAAAGTGTTACTGATAAGCAATGAGCATTCAACACAGCAGCCGGGCCTAATTAAATACTGGATTGATTGCATCATTGATGGCAAACAAATAACTCATACGATTGAGAAGTAAGTGAAACTACATGACCTGTTGTTCTTCTCTTTCTCATCTCAATTCTCAATTAACTCGTTCAAACAAGGCACTGAGCATGATATGAGATATGAGCTATGGCTTCAGAATCGTCAAAGTCTATCGGGTTCTTTGAGCAGCCATATTGAAAAGTTTGTCGAGGTGCTAATCGCGCCGTCGCGCCACAAAATTGCGGAACTCAAATTTCACGTGCACAGTTACAATGCAACTGCTATGCGCATGCTCTGGTCTATCTATTTATAGAAAGTGCCTGATATATGCTTCTATTCCCTTTAAAAGGAATAGACATAGCTATATTGAGTGGTCGCTATAAATAGGCTAGGAAACGCCCACGCACCCATTGTTTCTTCAGCTACACAATGAAACGGCACGTGCCAACAGTATCAAATACAATAGACTATATTTTTAACCTGGCCCGGGCCAGCTTTTAACTATGTCGATTCCGTTTAATGTATTAAGAATAGAAAAATTTGACTCACCAACGACTGCGGCCGTCACACCAGGTGTAGGGCTAGGGACAACAACTGTTGCAGTACTGCCAGCTGCTACAAAAGACATTATTAATGTTAAATGGAAATACCAAATGTGAGCCACGTGAATCAAGGTTTCCAAATTCTGTTCCAAACGGTGTCCTGAAACAATCGCAACAGATTTAGATGTAAAGTGCAGTTTGGCAAAATGGGCCATTTAATTTTGCTTCTAAAGTTGAGGCAACGTGTCTTTGGTTGTAAATTTCTGTGAGCTTTTTCAATCAATAAATTGGTTATCTGTTCATTATGGAAACTGATGTTCTTCAACTAAAGCACAATAACTGTGAAATGCATGAATTTGTCAATGGCCCTTTTTGCTCAACTCTGACATATTTTGCCTCATGTCACCTTATGCCTTATATCAATCTGAAATATTAAGTATGATAAATTATAATCTTGGATACTTAACTTAAACCTCAATACCTCCTGTTAGAGGTGCATATGTAGACTTATTACGTTGAGTCCTAGTAATCGCTACCACCCACCCACCCTGAGTAGGGTGGGTGGGTGGTAGCGATTACTAGGACTCAACGTAATAAGTCTAGTGCATATGTCCTATACTTTAGTAGTCTTTCACATTTAGTGCGCGCAGTTTACTTCTAGTCAAGTTTTAGGAGCAGAAAGTTTGAACAGAAATCGTAGCTTGTCAGATCTACCGTTCTTGGGTTCTGTGCCCTAATTAAAAACGTATTCCACGTCGACCGAGTCTAAGGAAAACAGAATTAGTATCAATAAATACTATGCTCTTTAAAGATCCATTGCTTACCATGAGCCTTTGCGCGCCGAATGAGACGCTAAGCAAACAGAATCTAGGCCAAAAACGGTTTTCATATCATACAAAAGTCTACTTAGGGACTGCAAAGGATTATGGTTAGCTGTAGGTCTTTAAATGGCATCAAATTTACCGTTCTTGAGTTCTGTGCCCAAAGCAAACACGTACTTCACGTCTGCCGAGTTTAAGGGAAACAGAATTGGTATCAATCAATGGTATGCCATGAAGGGCCTGATTACATGAACAGGGCTGGCCCTGTTATCCGAGGTGGACGATTTTAGGCGAGATCCCTTTGTCAATAGGAAACATGTAGTGAATCTGAAACACGATTACATGGTAAGTGGGCCATTCCTGGCAGTTGAATGACGTTTTGTCTTGAAATAGGGCTGGCTTCCCAAAGTTTTTGATTGCGCAAGCACAAAGTCGCCTTACTGTCAATGATTTAATTTTCCGTCCAAAAAAATTACTTCGTAGCCCTAGGATGAATTACTCCATGTAATCGCACGCAAAATTTCATCCCTGTTTACCGAAGCAGCCCTGTTAGCAGGGACAGCGGCTCATGTGATCAGGCCCTAGGACTAAACGCACCTGCGCCTGCTACTGTCGTTGCACTATTTGCTGGTGCGACTGCTCCTGCTGTACTGGTAGCTGCTGCTAGAAAATAAGGCAGTTCCGCTCAACGAATTGCAAGTAATACAAAATTAACGATTTAATCCTTGAAACTTTCAGACACCCAGATCGAACCGAGACGACTGGTAGGCAATTTAAATTTTTTTTGTCAAATTCAAACAGTCGATGCCCAGTTTCTGAGTTAGTTAGATAAAAATGCCACNGGGGGGGGGATATTTCATACCTATTCAAATTCAACATACAGTATTTAGGTATCATAATTATTGTTACTAGTGTAATTGTTTGTAATTGTGGTATTGGTATTTTTAATTGTATTGGGAGTAATTCTGTAAGTTGTCTTTTGTAATGAATGACAACTTTGGCCCAACACTGTCTCTCTCTTATGGTCTTCTGATTTAAATAGATAAAAATGCCACGTTAGAGGCAGATATCTAATTTTTTGAGGAAAAATGTGTTTTTACTCAAACCTTCAAAAAGATCAATCTATAGTGCTGTGTTACAGTCTTGCTGAGTTAGACGATTTAGATTACGTCACGTACCTGCGCAATTTGAAAAAAAGGGCAAAAATGCGACAGTGCAAACTGGCGCAATTTGAAAACGGCAGAAAATTTGACACTACGAACAGGCACAGTTTGAAAACGGCAGAAAATTTGACAGTAGAAAACTCTTTGCAATCTCTGCGACAAAGAGACTGGATTATGATGACAAAGAATTTAATCTAGGCCCAAAGAATCAACCAGCATCATCATTTCGAGCGTCTAAAATATTCTGCGGTCCGACATATTTAGTGTCCGAAATTTTTTGCAGTGAAGAAAATCGAAAGCTAGACTTATTACATGAGTCCTTGTTTTCGCTCCATTCCCCCTAACCATACCCCCACAATACCGATTCCGCTTCAAACAAGTTTTAGCGGAATATGACTGTAACAATAAATAACAATTCAATTCAATGGAGCAAAACTTTGACTCATATCATCAGTCTAATCGAAAGCAGGCATTTCTACTGTTTAAAAATGTAATATCTTGCTAACGAAACATTCTGCAGAGAAAAGAAAGGTGTTGGGACTTTGGAGAGCTATTTTGTGAAACATCATCACAGTTTTCTAACAAAATTCACTTTAGCTATCATCCTCATCATCCCTAACAATAATTATTGAATCGACATTTCTGACAAAGATCCCTTTGAAAACTTAAAATGAAATATAGTCGGTAAGATTATAACAATTTTTGTAGTAAAACCAGAACAACACAAAACTATAAATTGACCATTTCCACTGTGGTCCGAAATTTTCCAAGAGCGTCCGAAACTCCGTGAAAAAAGTCAGAAATTCCGAAAAGTTATTCTACGAAAATATTTTGTCCGAACTTTTTGTGTTGAATGTCTTAAGAATAGAAAAATTTAACTCTCCAACGACAGCGGCAGTCACACTAGGTGTAGGGCTAGGAACAACTACTGTTGCAGTACTGCCAGCTGCTACAAAAGAAATTATTAATGTTAAATGGAAATACCAAATGTGAGCCACGAGAATCAAGGTTTCCAAATTCTGTTCCAAAAGGGTGTCCCGAAATAATCGTAACAGATTTAGATGTAAACTGCAGTTGGGCGAAATGGGCCATTTGATGTTTGCTAATAAAATGGAGGCAACGTGTCTTTGGTTGCAAACTTCTGTAAGCTTTTCCAATCAATAAATTGGTTATCTGTTCGCTATGGAAACTGATGTTCTTCAAATCTATAGTTGTCGCACGATTACATGGTAAGTGGGCCATCCCTGTCAGTTGAATGACGTTTTGTCTTGAAGTAGGGCTGGCTTCCCAAAGTTTTTGATTGCGCAAGCACAAAGTCGCCTTACTGTCAATGATGAAATTTTCCGGCAAAAAAAACTACTTCGCAGCCCTAGGATGAATTACTCCATGTAATCGCACGCAACATTTCATCCATGTTTACCGAAGCAGCCCTGTTAGCAGGGCCAGCGCTGCTCATGTGATCAGGCCCAAGGACTAAACTCACCTGCGCCTGCGCCTGCGACTGTCGTTGCAGTATTTCCCGCTGCGACTGCTGCTGCTGTACTGGTAGCTGCTGCTAGAAAATAAGGCAGTTCCGCTTAACGAATTGCAAGTAATACAAAATTAACGATTTAATCCTTGAAACTTTCAGAGACCCAAATCGAGTCGAGATGCAAACCAGTAGACAATGCAATTTTCGTATTTTTATGTCAAATTCAAACAGTCGATGCCCAGTTTCCAAGTTAGTGTGTACATTGAGGCAGTATGCCTTAACGTAAGGTTAAATCAGGGAGCTGAGATTTGGGACTAAGTTGTATATTGCTGAGCTAGGAATACGTCATATGCCTTAGTCAATACTTGCATGGTGGTCACAAGGATACCACACTCCCATCTAAACATGCGTCATAATCGGTATCCTTTGTAGCACTCGACATCGTAAGTTCCTGGTTTCATATGTTGCAATGTCATACGTAAGCAGCATTCAGCCAATCATTTGGTAGGAAGTATTTCCTCATTCCATATCTGGCTTGCCCTACTGATAGTATTTAAGTCTGTCCTCATACTCTCCAATCAGTTCAGAAAATATTTGGGAGCAGTGCAGACTTCGATTTCCCCACCCTTCCTTTCCCTCTTAGCCTATTTCATGGGCACTTTCAACCTAGGGGGGAGGGGGGGGGGATATTTCATACCTATTCAAATTCAACATACAGTATTTAGGTATCATAATTATTGTTACTAGTGTAATTGTTTGTAATTGTGGTATTGGTATTTTTAATTGTATTGGGAGTAATTCTGTAAGTTGTCTTTTGTAATGAATGACAACTTTGGCCCAACACTGTCTCTCTCTTATGGTCTTCTGATTTAAATAGATAAAAATGCCACGTTAGAGGCAGATATCTAATTTTTTGAGGAAAAATGTGTTTTTACTCAAACCTTCAAAAAGATCAATCTATAGTGCTGTGTTACAGTCTTGCTGAGTTAGACGATTTAGATTACGTCACGTACCTGCGCAATTTGAAAAAAAGGGCAAAAATGCGACAGTGCAAACTGGCGCAATTTGAAAACGGCAGAAAATTTGACACTACGAACAGGCACAGTTTGAAAACGGCAGAAAATTTGACAGTAGAAAACTCTTTGCAATCTCTGCGACAAAGAGACTGGATTATGATGACAAAGAATTTAATCTAGGCCCAAAGAATCAACCAGCATCATCATTTCGAGCGTCTAAAATATTCTGCGGTCCGACATATTTAGTGTCCGAAATTTTTTGCAGTGAAGAAAATCGAAAGCTAGACTTATTACATGAGTCCTTGTTTTCGCTCCATTCCCCCTAACCATACCCCCACAATACCGATTCCGCTTCAAACAAGTTTTAGCGGAATATGACTGTAACAATAAATAACAATTCAATTCAATGGAGCAAAACTTTGACTCATATCATCAGTCTAATCGAAAGCAGGCATTTCTACTGTTTAAAAATGTAATATCTTGCTAACGAAACATTCTGCAGAGAAAAGAAAGGTGTTGGGACTTTGGAGAGCTATTTTGTGAAACATCATCACAGTTTTCTAACAAAATTCACTTTAGCTATCATCCTCATCATCCCTAACAATAATTATTGAATCGACATTTCTGACAAAGATCCCTTTGAAAACTTAAAATGAAATANGGTAGTCGGTAAGATTATAACAATTTTTGTAGTAAAAACAGAACAACACAAAACTATAAATTGACCATTTCCACTGTGGTCCGAAATTTTCCAAGAGCGTCCGAAACTCCGTGAAAAAAGTCAGAAATTCCGAAAAGTTATTCTACGAAAATATTTTGTCCGAACTTTTTGTGTTGAATGTCTTAAGAATAGAAAAATTTAACTCTCCAACGACAGCGGCAGTCACACTAGGTGTAGGGCTAGGAACAACTACTGTTGCAGTACTGCCAGCTGCTACAAAAGAAATTATTAATGTTAAATGGAAATACCAAATGTGAGCCACGAGAATCAAGGTTTCCAAATTCTGTTCCAAAAGGGTGTCCCGAAATAATCGTAACAGATTTAGATGTAAAGTGCAGTTGGGCAAAATGGGCCATTTGAATTTTGCTTATAAAATAGAAGCAACGTGTCTTTGGTTGCAAACTTCTGTAAGCTTTTCCAGTAATCAATTGGTTATCTGGTTTTTTGTTTGTCAACTTATTTTGATTCGATTTTTACCTAGCTATACATATATAAATATATACAACTAATCTAAATAGAATATACAAATAAATAAATAAATAAATAAATAAATTAATAGATTAAGTTAAATATTCAAATCTAAATGGACAGTGTATGGACAATTTACAGGATATCGTCGAATTGACAAGCGTTACATTTACGAGTAGGGCAATCCCATTGTTTCATTATATTTTTGAAGCTATTTAAGTTGTCAGCTGATTTTAATTCATTCGGCAGACAATTCCATATCTGAGATCTTATGGCACTAAGGCTGTTGGAACAAACGTTACTTGATTTGGCCGAAAATGATTCAAGTTGTTCGGATTTTGCAACGAATAATTCGAAGTTCTAAAACTAAAGATATTATGCATGAATGATGGATTCAGGTTTTTAAAAGTTATGGTCATCATAGAAACTGATTTTCTTCAACTTTAGTTGTCACACGATTACATGGTAAGTGGGCCATCCCGGGGCCATCCCTGGCAGTTGAATGAAGTTTTGTCATGTAATCGCTTGGCAGGTCTTGAAACAGGGCTGGCATCCCGAAGTTTTTGATTGCGCAAGCACCAAGTCGCCTTACTGTCAATCATTTAATTTTTCAGGCCAAAAAAATTACTTCGCAGCCCTAGGAAGAATTACTCTATGTAATCGCACGCAACATGTCATCCCTGTCTACCGAAGCAGCCCTGCTCATGTAATCAGGCCCAAGGACTAAACTCACCTGCGCCTGCGCCTGCGACTGTCGTTGCAGTATTTCCCGCTGCGACTGCTGCTGCTGTACTGGTAGCTGCTGCTAGAAAATAAGGCAGTTCCGCTTAACGAATTGCAAGTAATACAAAATTAACGATTTAATCCTTGAAGCTTTCAGAGACCCAAATCGAGCCGAGATGCCGACCAGTAGGCAATGCAATTTTCGTATTTTTTTTGTGGATGACGTTTTGGTGTTTCGTTTTTCCGTAACAATGTTGTGCCATTTGCAATTCTTGTTTGAGTCTTGCCTAACAAATTGTTGCTGATTTAAGGTACAAGAAAACAAAAATAAGTGGTTGCTTCAAGAACAGCAGTTCTTTTGTTCTTCAACAATGTCAAAATCATGACAAGATTGCGGGAAAGGGTTCCAGTATTTGAATATTTTTTCTGTATTTAATATAATAATACTAATAATAATAATAATAATAAATGTTGGTAAAGGGGCTGAAAGGCCAAGGCCTAAACATTTGAAAAGGGTTGATAGTGTTTCTAACCTGATACTACTGCAGATGTAGAGTCAACTGCAGCAACAGCACCAGCAGAAGATGTAGCGGCAGCGATCGTGGTTGCTGCAACTTCAGAGGCAACATATGAACTCGATGTTTGAACTGAGTCGGCCGCTGATGAAGAAGCTGTTATATTGACTGATGCAGTAGAGCCACCGACAAAGGTTTGATGCCAAAGGCACATTGCTGCAATAACGAATATCATCTGTGATTCCATTTTGAATGCTAGAATGGAAGAAATTAAAAATGTTAATTTGAAGGCAAAGAGCAAAAAATTCGGTCTCTTCTCTGTATTATGAAAGTTTTTGATATAAAGAAACCTAGGCGTCCAAAATTTCTGTCAATCTAATCCGAAAGCTCTTTGTCCGAAAATTATTGTCTGAAAGTATTTGTCCGTATTTTGTCCTTTCGTTTTACTTTATATTCAATTTCTATTTCAAACACTGTCCAGGAAAAAAGGAAAAAGATGATAGTACTAAAAATTTCTGGATATAAACCTATTTGCTTTATTTGCAAGGCTCCTATTAAATAGCTATTAAAGGCAAAAAGGAAGGACTTTCGCTGATATGCAGATCTGCTTTCCTTGACAGTGCTGGTTGGCTGCGATGGCCCTCTGCGTTGGCGGAAAGCTAGGGCAATGTAAGCAAGACTACAAAGAAGACTTGTTGGCTCAGCGAACCAAGTGCCACCCTGGGGGGGGGGGGGCAAAACGGTACGTGCACTTGATAAGAAAGTCAACAGCGCCATAAGTTCGAGTCCCACACTTCACTTTCGGCAGTCAGTCAGTGATTGGATAAAAAGAACAATTGATCCTTTATGTTCAAATAAAAAAAGTAAAAGTTGTCAAATTTTAAAGCCATATTGTTATGAGTCTACATTAAAAACCAGACCTTTCGGTTTATTTGCAGAAATCTAAAGCCACCGCCGAAGTGCCTTGTGACGCCGAAAATGTTGGATAAGTGCCTTTTCAAGGGGTATATCACTCTTTCGAAAAAGCGTACGAGATTTTTTGATACAAAAGGATTTTTTGAGGATTTTTCTTGGAAACAAAAGGATTTTTGCCAAGGGAGTACGGGATTTTTATGGATTGACATGCCCCTTGTGCCTTTTCACAATTATGTGCAATTCGGCTTCATGATTTCTGGGTTCTGAAACATAATTTTTTTTCAATAATAATTGTTCTGCCTACCCCAAGTGCTCTGTAAGTAATGCCAGCTAAGGCCACGCGTTAGCTGGGGTTAAGCAAAATCCCCCCGAATTTCCCCCCTTCCGCTTTCGCTACAAAGTACCTGTTGTCCAATTCCTGCGTACGAATCATGCAGCACAGCACGCAATGGAACCCTTCGATGCAATCTTAGTAAGTCTGAAGTCCAAATATAAGAAGTTGATAATCGAACGAGAAATTCGAAATAATTTACATTTTACAATTTTAGTTCTTTTACCCTGCATGATGAGGGTTTCAACAAGTGACCCCGAGAACTAGGTCAACGATCAGGTGATAAACACAATTTCTTTTCGACCAATAAAGTGAAAGACATTCATGTCCCGTGACTACTTGTAGCCAATCACAGACATTTCTCTCTCAACCAACCAATCAAAAGCCTATAAGTCAGAACCGCCAGAATTCAATATCAGCCACGAGGTACAGCTTTCACGCACATTCTCGAAAAGAAACAAGCTCGAAACGGTTCAAAAAACAGCCCAACCCACCCAACCCAGCTCTCTAAACTCAGGCATGCCGATATAAACAACACTTGAAGAGGAAAATATTAGTTTAGTTTTAGTTTCGTTAGACAATAGTCAAAATGGACATTGATGAACAGTTTTAGTGAGGTTCACTATTTAGTTATATTCTAGTTGTTTTCCTTCATACGTTAGATAATCAGGATTAAAGCGTATCTTTTGAGTTATGGTATGTTTCTCAGTTATGTTGTGCTACAATGAAGCGCTCTTGTGCCGCAGCAAAAACCTCCGTAACGGACGTTTTCTCCCCCCTAAAAGACTCGGATCACTTCTTTCCTTACAAAATGTTCTTCCCGTACGTCGCGAGATAACAAGAATAATATTCTCATTTCAAATTCCAATAACAACGGACGATCTTGTTTGCTGAAGGTGAGGTCATTCCCCTTGCCTGCAGAGCTATTCCTGTGCAGGTCACCTTCAGCAAAATATTTTACTAAAAATAAGGAAGAGTAACCTGTATTTTTGCTTTCATCGGGGGTGGGGTTATTCCCCCTACTGGTCGAGTTATTCCCCGCTGGTGAACCTGTACAGTTATTCCTGTCAGGTTGCTTCCGATGAAAGTCCAAAATCCAGTGCTCTTAGGTTTTGCTGCCGCACAATCGCTTCCGTTCCCCACAAAAAGGATAGTTAGTAGATATGTAATTTAGCTAGTAGATTACGAGTTATGGTTAACGATACGCGAAGAGGAATTACGATATAGTTACTGTGTTCTTCTGCCGGGCTACGATTCCTGGGCCGAATCGCTATTTTGGGGGGGAGTTTGGTTAATGAACAATTTCTTGATTTCTGCACTAAAATGCAGATTGTGAGCACATGAAATAAAGAATCAGAATTGAAATTGCTGGAATTTGTGAAGCTATCTCCCATGAACCACCATGAAATGAACGTCATCAAAAATTTCAACGGAAACTCATTCCTTCTAAAATTTATCCGAAGAAATTTTGAAATTCTGCTGAAAGATTTTTCGCCGCAGTTTATCGGCCGAAAGTTTTGGTTTTTAATGTATCATATTTATGTTCAGAAATCCTAGTCCTTCCTTTCGTTCTATTTTTAACATAAATTCCCAATCACAAATAACTCTTCTCTACCATTCAATTCTCTCCATACCACATCCTGTGACATAGTCATGATGATAAAATAATTTGGTTTTACTCTGTATTGTTCAATTCGACCACGGTGAACAGATTCTGTCATGCAAGGAAATATGATCCACTTTCGTAAAGCTGGCAGGATAATGATTTGGTTATATCATAGTCAATGTCTTTGTACTCAGAGGCTAATCTTGGCAACAGCGCAAAATCTGTGTTCGCTTGTCTTCACTCTTTTTATCGCTTTATAAAGCAACAAAGCAACGCAATAGGATCCACTTTCCTAAAGCTGGCAGAATAATCCATTTGGTTATATCTTCGTACTCAGAAGTCACGAAGCTAAGATTGGCAACAGCGCAAAAAGCTAATCTTAGCAACAGCAAAATAATTTATTTGTGTTCATCCATGTTCGCTTGTGTTGACTATTTTCATTGTTTTCCAAAGCAACAAAGCAACGCAATAGGATCCACTTTCGTAAAGCCACTTGGCAACAGAGCAAAATAATGAATTTGGTTATATCTTTGTACTCAGAAGCCACGAAGCTAATATTGGCAACAGCGCAAAAAGCTAATCTCAGCAACAGGAAAATAATTTATTTGTGTTAATCCATGTTCGCTTGTGTTGACCATTTTCATTGTTTTCCAAAGCAACAAAGCAACGCAATAGGATCCACTTTCGTAAAGCCACTTGGCAACAGAGCAAAATTAATGAATTTGGTTATATCTTTGTACTCAGAAGCCACGAAGCTAATATTGGCAAGAGCGCAAAAAGGTAATCTCAGCAACAGGAAAATAATTTATTTGTGTTCATCCGTGTTTGCTTGTGTTCACCATTTTCATCGAAAACAAAGCAACAAAGCAACGCAATAGGATTCACTTTCCTAAAGCTACTTGATACCAGCGCAAATAGATATTATTATTGTTCATCCGTGTTTGCTTGTGTTCACCATTTTCATCGAAAACAAAGCAACAAAGCAACGCAATAGGATTCACTTTCCTAAAGCTACTTGATACCAGCGCAAATAGATATTATTATTGTTCATCCGTGTTTGCTTGTGTTCACCATTTTCATCGAAAACAAAGCAACAAAGCAACGCAATAGGATTCACTTTCCTAAAGCTACTTGATACCAGCGCAAATAGATATTATTATTGTTCATCCGTGTTTGCTTGTGTTCACCATTTTCATCGAAAACAAAGCAACAAAGCAACGCAATAGGATTCACTTTCCTAAAGCTACTTGATACCAGCGCAAATAGATATTATTATTGTTCATCCGTGTTTGCTTGTGTTCACCATTTTCATCGAAAACAAAGCAACAAAGCAACGCAATAGGATTCACTTTCCTAAAGCTACTTGATACCAGCGCAAATAGATATTATTATTGTTCATCCGTGTTTGCTTGTGTTCACCATTTTCATCGAAAACAAAGCAACAAAGCAACGCAATAGGATTCACTTTCCTAAAGCTACTTGATACCAGCGCAAATAGATATTATTATTGTTCATCCGTGTTTGCTTGTGTTCACCATTTTCATCGAAAACAAAGCAACAAAGCAACGCAATAGGATTCACTTTCCTAAAGCTACTTGATACCAGCGCAAATAGATATTATTATTGTTCATCCGTGTTTGCTTGTGTTCACCATTTTCATCGAAAACAAAGCAACAAAGCAACGCAATAGGATTCACTTTCCTAAAGCTACTTGATACCAGCGCAAATAGATATTATTATTGTTCATCCGTGTTTGCTTGTGTTCACCATTTTCATCGAAAACAAAGCAACAAAGCAACGCAATAGGATTCACTTTCCTAAAGCTACTTGATACCAGCGCAAATAGATATTATTTTTGTTCATCCGTGTTCGCTTGTGTTCACTCTTTTCGTCGTTTTGCAAAGCACTGAAATAAGATCAACTTTCCTAAAGCTAGTACATAATGCATTTTGTGATATTTTTGTACTGAAAAGCTATTCTTGACAACAGCAAAATAATGTATTTGTGTTATTTGATATTTGATTGTTTTAAGGAGGGTTGCCCTTCAGCCGGAGCTGTTTTACAAGGGGCCCTCCAATTGTGTTTACGTGTGTTCACTTGTGTTTAAATTTTCATTGCATGCAAAAAATGCAGATAGCTCTTGCAAGCAAAACACGGAAGAAAATGGCCCTCTATGTACACATTTTGCTTTAACTTTACCTCCATGCTTCAAAGAAAGACTATCTTGCGAAAAAAGTGTCTACATCTGCACTGCAACTAAAATCATAGACACCATTTTCAGCAATTGCATTTAAAAATCGAGCTTACTCGAAGCCTAAATTCACGCGAAATATACCTTTCACCCAACTGCAATGTTAAAATTGTTGTTTCAAGTCCTTTCCTGCAAACACCGAACAAGGGGCCTGAGTAATCTAATCCCAAGGAGCCAATATTAGGATTTGTTGGAAGTGTTGACTAATGATTGTGATTGGAGTTAAAGTTAATTAACGGAGATGTAGAACAAAAGAAGGCCACGTGCCACTTATTGTCCTATTTTTCAATCATCGCACTCTCTTTCTGTCTCTCTCTCACACGCTCCTCCGTCCGTTGTGGACATTGCGCAAATGTGTCTATGTTTTGCAATTTCTTTATGATCGTTTATTACGACGCTTCTTGTGTTTGGGTTGCTATCTTTAACTATCAAGTTGACTTTTACGCTCGATCACCTATGAAGTACAATTCCTTCTGTTATCCCCTGTTATTAAGCAAATTAGGCAAGTGGCATTCCATTTTTTTAGCTCTGTTTATCCGCTATTAAACCATAGGGTTCAAAATCTCAGAAGTTTTAATTTTGTGCCTTTCCCACATGTGAGGTTAAAATGTTCAGTCGTTCAATAGTTCGTTATCAAGCCTAAAGCAATAATACGAGATTGCTCTAGGTCTAATTTCATTAGGTGGTCATGACTAACTTTGGTGATTTCCTACACATGGTTGAACTTGACAAACTGTGGTGAAACACAAGGTGAAATGGGAAAGGCGCAAAATTAATTTAAAATTGTTATACAAACACGGCTAAGATCTTCCCAGGCGAAAACAATTCTTGCACGGTTAAACCCAGACAATCTTAAAATGCCACTGGGCCAAGCATAACAAATCGCACCTAAATTCAAAATAGATTCGATTAGTTACCGTGGCAACCGAAGGATGCACAACATATTTATTCGCGTTGGTTTTTCCCCCGCTTATTGCAATCTTTCTGTCACGATACCCCTCTTTTGCTCATTAATTTCGATTTATTTTCTTCTTCTATCTTTTATGTTCGTCACTACATATGTTACCTCTTTGGTTTTTAGCCGCCTTTTCCCTGTTAGCTTACGACTAACTTTTATCGCAGTCGTTTCAGCATCACCTACATTTTAGTATTTCCTTCACTCCTTTCCGTATCTACTTTTATAATATGAGCAGCTGTTTTTATTACCTAAACTACGTCCACCCATGCTTTTCTCATGTTAGTCACTTTCCTGTTTTTCTTATCTCTAATAGGTTAATTTCATGGTTAATTTCTATCTCATGTTCCGCGCAGCTTCTTATTTAAACCGTAGAATTGTATATAACTATTTTCAATTCACTTCTATGCGATCAGCTAGAGTAATTCCATATTCTCTTAAGGTTTGTTGGATTTATTATAAACTTGGAAAATATACAAGTTGTCGATCTTTGACCACTCAAACTAACTGCAATCACATTTCTTATCCCAATTTTCTTTAAATTGTCTGGCACAACTTCAAAATCATGTTCGCCATATCTTACTGATACTGAAAGATGCAGGACTACGCGTAAACGGTAACCAAAAAACGACAAAGAGCACCAATAAAAGTGCCGCGCGGAGGGAGATCATACTCCTCTTTTTCTACGTGCGACGAGTCGAGAAAACCTTGAAGTCGCAATCCTTCCTATCGTGCTGAAGTCTTTTCCTATCTCTCTTATCTTCCATAGGTTTTAATATAGGTTAGGTTGAGTTTCCGATGGTTTCTGATTGTCGACGCAAAAGCCGCAAACGACTAATGAGCAATTTTTACGGCAACGATCGCGAAAGTAAGCCACTAAAACTGCATGACGCACTCTCAAAATAACCCTCGGATAAATATAGGTAATTGTTTGTCTTCAACGAAAAGGAAGAATAACTAGGAAATCTTGATTATTTTAATGTTGGGAACAATAAAAAAGCATCAAGTCTTTGCTGGAAATCTCTGTGGTATTTGGCGAGTCCAGACAAGTTTGTATCGGCAACGCTGAGCCAAAGGCATAAATTGCATCTAGTCTATATCCATTAGGGTGAAAAGTTAGATTTCAGAGTCTTGCAAAAGCTACCTAAATCAAGCGTCTTCTAAAGTACACGCGCAACTATGTATTTTGTCGGCAGCGGCTAAGTTAAAGCTTTCATGATTTTATCAACGAAAATCAGGGTCAAGCATTTAACCATAAGCGGCGGTCGGAACAAAACAAAGTACATCGCGACCTTGAAAGCAAAGATATAACTAGCCTAATTATGATACTGAGTGGTGATACTCGAAACATTTTAAAACGCCTTGTTATAACAAAGAAGCAAGCAAAGGAAATGTCGTTCTGTTTACGAATGATAAGTGCTTAAAATATGCAACCATTTCTAGCATTAAATCAAATCAACGTAACATAAATAATAAATGAGAGAAGATCACCGATCAACAGAAATATCCTACCTTCGCTATTTGTGGGCGCCTCACGTTGAGCAGTGCTGTTCAAGTTTGAGAAAGGATTATCAGATGGTGGGGATATATTTTAAATGTTACTTATAAATATTCAAAAGAGATGAAATTGACCTGCTAAAGACGCAGATTGAAATTTAACGAATATGGAATAACAAAACGGCACGGTGAGGCAATTTCGCATGTCTGAAAGTGAAAGTAATGTGCTTAAAGTCAAATCCCGAGTCAAATGAACATGAGGCACGCCGCCATGTGAACACCATTTTGTGTCCCCGTTCGCTTCGCTTCGCTTTTCTTTCCTAATCAGTAATTTCAAACCAAGCATGCCGAAAACTGCCAAACAACCGTTTCCTTCCTGTGACTGAAAATTACCCAGAATTTAAAAACCCGTCAGTTCTTTTCACAACTGATGAGTTTTGGGTGAAAAAAGGGATTTTCGAAGAAACTTGTGTGGTTTGCTGCTCATGAACTGAAAACCCTAACTAAATGTTGACTTTTCTAGTATCGACAGAAATCCTGTGCGACTTACCAAATGAAGCTCAACACTAAAACAAATAGAACCAAACATACCTCCGATTTAAAGTGAACTTCTTGATGCTATGATGAACGTGCACTTTGACTTTCTCGTCTGACGGCAGAAATGTCCTTGCGCTCTGATTACTGTTCAACATATGTCATCCGTAATTGCTATGGCAACAAAGCAAACAAATGAAAACGTACTGTAAATCGAGATAAAAGGTATCCTAAAAAACGTGTAATTCTGCATTGCCCATTAAACATCACCCGATGCTTGTCACGACGTCACGATCAAGTGGATATTCTATTCATAGAAATGGTTGTATTTACGTAATTATCAATCATAATCATAATAATCATAATAATCATAATAATCACAATCATCATAGAAATTCTAAAAAAGAGTCTCGATCGAGCTATATTTTTACACATTATGATACGAAAGGCTCAATTAATTGGGTGGCGTTAGAGCTCCTATCACTTTAGTGCACATTCGAGAATTTTACAAAATGTATAAAAATATCGTTCGATTCAGGCTCTTTTTTAGAATAGATAAAAGGTCTGTTTCGTCATCATAATGATCTTGTATTTACGTCATTATCAATTGTAATAATAATAATAATAATAATAATAATAATAATAATAATAATAATNTGTAAGATGTCAGTGAAATTGCAGCTACCCCAGACAGAGCAATAGTATTGGAAGAGAAGCTCAACGATGCTACTATAGAGAGTTTTCACGACTGCAATAGGAAGATACTTTTTGGCGTATTTTCAAGAAGCCAATTGCACGCGAGCTTTCGCAGTGACCGCTTTTATGTGCTCCTTCCATGAGAGATGTTCGTCTATTTGGACACCTAAGTATTTAGTGTTACATTGATTATCAATCATAATCATAATAATCATAATAATCATAATAATCACAATCATCATAGAAATTCTAAAAAAGAGTCTCGATCGAGCTATATTTTTACACATTATGATACGAAAGGCTCAATTAATTGGGTGGCGTTAGAGCTCCTATCACTTTAGTGCACATTCGAGAATTTTACAAAATGTATAAAAATATCGTTCGATTCAGGCTCTTTTTTAGAATAGATAAAAGGTCTGTTTCGTCATCATAATGATCTTGTATTTACGTCATTATCAATTGTAATAATAATAATAATAATAATAATAATAATAATAATAATAATAATAATAATAATAATAATAATAATAATAATAATAATAATAATAATAATAATATTTGAACAAAAACCACCATCAATAATAATAATAATAATAATATTAATAATAATAATAATAATAATAATGATAATAATAATATTAATAATAACAATAATAATAATTATCATCATAATCATAATCATTACAATAATCAAATCATATTTTCATCAACATAATGTAATAACAGAAACTACATCCTGGGATGTTCATCACTCAAGTTATCTTCTCTGAATCTGAACGAATACACGTATTCTTTTTATAAGAAACTGCTTATAAGAAACACATCTCTCAGATCGGTAAAAAATTAAGAAACTCCAGTACTGGGGAGAACAGCAAGAAACTATTTATTTTAGTCAAGGAAATCTGTAGCATATTTTTACTTTATTTTCACTTGTTTCCTGTATCATATTACTCGGAAGGTACTTGAGTAATGTCTAAACATTTGAAAGGCTTCAAAAACTTCGTTTTGAAATATTCACGAGGGCACAGCACAGGTACTCAACATGAAGATTGTACTGGAACGTGACTACAGGAGTGATCTCAATAGAAATGCTAACACTGATTTATCTTTCTTTAGAACTTTAGACATCATTCCACATGAGAGGATAACAGTCTAACATCAGCATTTCTCAGTACATCACAGTGTGGGCTCCACAACCAGAACTATCAATGTTTTAGTGACTACGGTTGTTATTCTGTTTGTTTGTTTTGTGATCGACAGAAGAGTCGCCATGACACAAATCAAAACAAAATGCCACTCACGAAACATCCTCGTTATTTTATGGTTGCTATAAACAAAGAATTAAATCGCGAGGGTTTGAAACAATGGCTTAAAATACTTGAATCCTGCGGTGAAAATTGCAAAAAAAGAATTTAAAAAGGTAATGCGGTTAGTGTAGTGGAAAGAAGTGCGTAAAACCACGATCTTTGGTAAAACGCCACTGGAGGAATAGACAGAATTAGAAATTGCGTAAAATTACGTCATCAACCTCTGACATATTGCTTGAATATGCAGCTTTTTTAGCTCAACTTGATAAGTTATACGTTTATGTGTTGCCACGCTTTGAATAGTATTGCAGGAGCACTGAATCTTAAACAATAGAAAATTCTGGCTGACAGAACAATAGGAAGAACAATAACAAGAACAATGGGAAACGCAGATTTTCGTCGTCTTTACCTGGTTTTATCACTCTTCACAAGATAAAAATTCACAAAAGGGTAACGAAGTAGAGCAAGTTATTATATCTTTGTCAACATTTTTGGTGCTGCAAAAGTGATTACAATGTAATCTCGATTTTGAAACTTTCGTTCGGCCGACGGAAAAGGCTGGTCGATGTTTTACCTTAGCAATTTTGAGCATATTTTACGAGCCTTGAACTCAAAGCAATCTATTCAATATCCATCTCTTATGCCACAACAACATTGCGAAGGCTGTCTAGCAGGTAAAATACTGGCCAGCCTTTTGCTTGGGCCTGAAGAAAAGTTAAAAACAAGCTGATTTCCGAGTACTCTTTGGACAACTACACGAAGACACAGGTACCTAATTTGGTCTCTAAATTCAAGTTTGACAGGCATCGATAGATTGAGGCAACAATCTTTGAAATCGGTCTATTAGATCAATTTCTACAATGCTTCAAACGGTGCAGCTTCTCTAAACTCAGCTGGTAGGTTTCCATCAAACCATTTTTTATTTGTCCAGCTTTAAAATGCGTTAAGCGTGAATTCTGCTTTACTAATTGCATGCATTTTCTTGTACGAAACTTAACTCTCAGATCACTAAAACAATTAAGAAACTTTAGTTTGGGACAAAACTATTTCTTTCAGTCTAGGAAATCCACAGCATATTTTCACTTCAATTTCACCTGTTTCTTGTAACTATGTTGTGTTGAAGGTAGTACTCGGAAGGTACTTGAGTAATGTCTAGAAAGTTTGCAGAGAAATAGAAACTGCATACCGGGTGAGTCAGAAAGAAAAGTGGAATGTTTAACAAGCACTATTTTGGCGAAAAAAATTAGGCCGTGTTTGTTGAAGTTTGATAATACACAAGAAACAATAAATTAGTTATAAAATTTAGTTTGTTAAAATCGGTCATTTCTTTCCATAATTATTTGCAATTTTGTGATATAGCTATTTTAGGAATCATGCGAAACACCATTTTACTAAAATTGGTCGTAATTATGGAAAGGAAACATCGATTTTGCCAAATAAATGCTCATATCTCAGTTAGCCTTTTCTCTATGCAATGAATGCTTAAAGAAACGAATTTTTGAAGGAAATGGCATCAATAAAAATCGGCTAACGTCCCACGCTTTTTTCACTAACCCGGGTTACACATGACGAAAGAAGAATAACCGTCAAGAAAGATGCACACGGGCAAAATGAGCCAGAGTAACTATAAAAACAACTCAAATATTCAAATCAATAATAATGTGAACTAGAAACGCTAGCCTGATAGCATGGGCAAATGAGCAGTGAGGACTGTTGAGGGGGAGCAGTGGCGGCGGCAGTTGTGGTCGCTGTTGTTCCCTCGGCCCCGGTTTCTGCCGTTCACCATTATCGCCCGTGCTGGCCCGACCCCCAATGTAAAACAGGCTCTAGTATCTATCAGTATTTAATGATTTATATTTATGTGCAGCTTTTTGTAGTCGTATATTTAGTCGTATATTTAGTTGCATGTTCTTTATGTAATGGCCACAGGGTGGTCATTAACGTTTGCTCCCCGTGATCTGTGGTATGGTCCTTGTAGTGTTGTAATTTTTTTAATTGAATGAAGAAAAAACTACTCACCAAACAAAATCAACCTCTTTCGTCTTCCGTGTCTTGAATGAAACTGCTTACCATTCTTCCGGCCGTACTCTTTCATCATATTATTCAATTATTCAGCAAAAATAAACATGCCCTGTGCTTATTCAGCTGCACGATCCATGATTTTCGATCTAAATCTATCTTCAAACAACACAAAGATCGTATTTTACTAACTACTTCAACAAATAGCGAAATATTGACGCCAAGCTTAAAAAGGCTTGCTTAGATAAGTTTTCCTTATTCATTTGTAAGTAAATTTCATAGAAATATGTTATTTGCTTGTTAACTTTTTTATCAAGCAAAAACGGCCGATTAGATGATCTTTTTACTAGCATTTTCTTACTACCAAAACGAGAGACATTTGCAAATATGCTTGCTGAATATACCTTCAATTAAAAACATCGAGGCAGCTGCCCAATCTTCCCGTATATTATTCTAAACGTGGAGTGTATCACTCAATTGAGAAAGAGTACGAGGTTTTTGAAAACAATAGGACTTTTCGGCGATTTTTCTTGGAAACAAAGGGATGTTGCTAAATGCGTACGAGATTTTTATGGAGTAATATGCCTCTCGATTCTAAGCATAAGCGTCATATCTTTAAACAAGATGTTGTAACTGGCTGTTACATCTTTATTTTTATTGAATGCCTCGAAAGGAACTTTATTATAATTCTACCGTGTGCTTTTTTTATATTTTGATTATTTGAAATTAAATCAGCATTGAAACTTGTTGAAATTCATATTATTTTTGATTAACAAATTTGCAGCATTATTTGAGAATGCAGCATTTTTCTTTTTCTTTAATTTTGCATTAAAAATGCAGCATTTTTCTGTTTCAACTGGTTTTGACGCATATGTTTTTTGGCGTTCTTTAAGTTTTATTGTGACCTCATAAAATTTCTAAATCGTACGCAAGAAAAGCGACAGATTTCTGGTTACCGTCATATTGCAGGCCTTCATAAACTGTGGTTTTCTTCAGAATTCTACCAATCTCCCTCCGTTTAATTTGGAATCTACGATGATTTTAAACTTTTTCAAACCTTCTGAAAAATTCTGAAAAATTCTTGAAAAATTCTGAAAAATTCTTTTTCAAAAAAGCACAACCCTGTAATTCTGAAAATATTCAAGATATCAAAAAGCACACAGTAGAATTATAGAAAAGTACCTACAGTTTCTTTCAAGTAATTTAACCACAAGAAAGAAGCATAGGGTTCAAATCTTTCAAATCTTTAAAAAAGGTGGGTGTAAAATTATATTACATTTTTCTTTGAATTGAATGGCTTGAAAGGAACTTAGGGTACTTTGCTGTAAATCTGCCGTGGAAATTTTGTGATATCTTGATTATTTTCAAAATGGTGGCGTTTCTATTTTTGTTGAAAGAATTCATGGAAAATTTTGAAAAAATTGAAATCATCGTAAATCCTAAATCAATAGAAGAGAAATGATATAATCTTCAAGAAAGCTATAGTTTATGAGGGTCTACAGTATTGTGGCAAGCAGAAATCTGTCGTTCTTCTCGTTTAGGATTTAAAAATTTGATGACGTGACAACATCAAATATAATAAATGCTGCCATTTTGAAAATAATCAAGATATCAAAAAATTTCCACGGCAGATTTACAGCAAAGTACCCTAAGTTCCTTTCAAGCCATTTAATTTAAAGAAAAATGTAATATAATTTTACACCCACATTATTAAAGATTTGATGCCTTTGTTATGATTTTTAGAGCATGATTTGGAAATAGGATGATGCTTAGCTAGAAAGTCAAATCGTCACAGGAGAAATCGTTCCAGTTCAGTGACGAGAGTGTACCGGATGAATAAACAATTTTTCGGGGTACGGAGTTTAAATAATTACTAAAATTCGAGAATTCAATTAAAGCTCGAGGTGTTTCGTCAAAGATCAAATCAAATTTAGGGATATTCATCATCCTATCAATGATTTTCAATTAGCGAATGGAAATTCTGAAGTTTTATTAGCTACCTGGTTTTGAAGCATACTATGAAATTGCACAGAATTTTAAGCAGATCTTTTCATGTGTCCATTTTAATTCTTCAACATGGTTGACTATGCCGGTGTAATATGCGAAACGGTACCCTTATGATGTAAAAGTGTCCGGGTACACCAACGCATAGAAAATTTGATTTTGCGAAAGTGTCCCTTATTGTTTTACGAAGGGTACACAAATCGGCTACTGTAAAATGCGGATCATCGGGTCTATTTGAAGGCAGGCCCCGTGGTCATATACGAACAGTTATTGTATGGGGCAAGGAGCCGTACACAGTAGCCGTACACAAATGCATGACGGTCTTGAAAGATTCGACTTGTATGCTTTATGACTGGTACTCGTCTGCATTGTCGGGAAATGCATATCGTTGACGAAACGAAACTTACAGTCATGAATTTAGCCGTTCCTGGTAATTGTCTGCATTGTGATGAAACGTATACCGTCGACGAAACGAAATTTTTTGGCCTTTGATACGAACGAAAAAGAGTACACCTTAAAGATGAATACTAAAATCAAATTTAACGGATTTTTATAAACGTCGAGACTTTTTTCTGACTCACCCGGTGTTGAAGGATTGAGATGAATAAAAGCATATTAAAAGTCTTGTTTCTGTTTCTTTCCTGGAGATCTATCCAAAAAAGGACTTCCCAAAACAATACATAACACAGAAACCGTACGCAACACCATTGCCTAGAAATCCCGCACATTTTCGACATAAATCCTTAAAAATTCGTAAAAGATACTGTGTTCGTAATACGCTTTTTAGATACCCCCTCGACACCTCGACAGAAATCGGTGACACAGAAACGAGACTCAAAACGTAAACGAGGTTAGATTAATTATATTCACTAAAAGTTACTATATATCAAAACGTCTTATATGTGTTATATTAATCATGAATGAAGAAAATATTAGTTATAAGCAATTGTATTACAGTCGCATCTCAAGTTCTTGTCACAGAAAATGTGTGTCAAAATTGAGCAGTGCCTTAACAAAATTAAATACTATAATTCATAAGCTATCAAATTGATATTTCAGTAACAGATCATTGCCAAATGTAAAAAGAATTACAAATTTTTGAAAGATAGAGATTGTACTTCTACGACACAACGAAATTCGCATGACAAGAATTAATACATCTAAAAATCTTTGCAAAGAAATTATTAATGCCAAGAGAATGAAACACTAAACGTATCGGGCATAACCCTTCATCGGTAGTACCTGCTGGTGGTGTTTGCCGATGAAGGGATCTGTTTGACACCTTTTTTTCATTCCCTTGGCATTAATTCGGGTGAATCAGACAAATGTTCAGACGTTAAAAAGCCTGTAGCTCCAAACCATTTACCAGATTCCTATAAACTGATAATATCTGTGCAGCTAAGATATCAACTTAGCTAAGAAAATTTTGTTTGTCAAAATCGCTTGTATAGTTCTCAAATTACAAGCGATTATATAAAAATGCTTCGTCTAAAAGGGTTAATAGTGTGGTGTTACAGATAAAGAACACTGGATCTTTTTGCAAACGAAGAAAAAATATAAATACAACGCTAGAACCCTTTCTTTCAAAATTTACTTGATTTCGATATTGCGGGAGCACAATAGAAGTGCTGTTTTTGAAGCAACCACTTTTTTGCTTCTTAGTTGCCATAAATCAGCAACCACTTGTCAGATCGAGTCAAACAAGGACTTAAAATCAAACTCCAAGTTGAAGCCTATCCTATGCAACTGCGAAGAAAACTGGACAATTGAAGTTACACCTCCTCCACAGCAGCCACACAAACAAGGCACAATTTTTTTGGGATACTCTGTAGAATATACCATAAGCAATCTAACTCGTTAGTCACTGACTTAAGAATTAATGAAGGCAGTTACAGTACAGTTTTAAAATATGACACGGTCAGCCGCCATACCCTAGCCGCCAGCCGCCAGAAACAAAGCCGCCGAAAGCTAGGAAGCGTAGCTGCTAAAGCAAAGCTTAAAAAGCTGGGATGTCATAAGCTAAGCCGCCAAAAGCTAAGCTACCACAAGTCGCTAAAACTTTGCTGCCACACCTTAAGCCACCATAACTAAGCCGCCAAAAACTACTCCACGCGTCTGAATACATTAGGCTACCCAGGCTTGCATACGCTAAGCTCACGCGTACCATCTACTGTGCTAGCAGGGCTGTAAACTTTAGGCTACGTAATTTAACTATGTATACTTAGTAAACCTTTCGAGCAGCGCGTTGTTTCAGCGTACAGCCCCCCTGCCTATTTTAACAGGGAATCTAACGCTAACATAGGTATGAAATATGCGTCATAGTATCGACACGGATCATTTCCTGCTTGGAGGGAGGGTGTTCTCTTACGCCTAGGTAAACTAGAATACTGCTTGCAAAACTTGAAAGCATTCCTTGTGATAATTAAGCTCTACATATACATTGTGGAATGCAAAGAATTCCTAATATTGAATTATGAACAACTGAATGATATCATACCTTTTGCACCATGAAACTAAGTGAAACCCTTTCATTTTTAGGCAACTAAGTATAACGATTCTGAACTCTAAAACGAGAAAGCTCCTGCAGAGTTTAAGCCCTGCAGGTTACGGAAAGCTTTTTTGATATCGACTGCGTCATAAAGAAGTATCCACGCTGGGCAAAACACGAGATTTCACGACCAGAGCAACAAAGAGAAAAACTGTAAACCGAAAACAAGGCCACGTTTGAAACCGATCATGACCGATCTTTCTGGCTTCGTTTTCTGGGATAGTTTTGTACGACCAAAATTATTTTTAATTGCAACTCTAGAAGAAACGTGTTGAAAGTTAGAATAAATAGCGAAGTATAAGTTAACATGGATGACAATTTTAGTATTTGAAATCGGTTTTGTATATGATTTATCATGCCCTGTCCAACGTGGTTTCCTATCTTGGCACCAGCCTGTATTTATTAGGATACTGAGAGAATAATAAATTAAATTCCTAACTAGCTAAAAACACTCTTCCGAGTCCCTTATGAATTTGTCCTTGTATGCGTTCGTAATTCACAATTTCTCCATCGACAGCAATGTAGCCAGTTCTTTCGAATTTAGGCTCGAGTCGAAATGCTCGAATTTTTCGAATTTCCAGATCTCTGTTTTTCACATGTTCTCCAGTTTCCATTTTGGTTAAAACATCAATTAATGATTTTTTGGAGATTCCCCTTTTGATGAACATCAACCACATGACACCATCGCCAAGGCCAAGGCCTGGGCACGAGAGAAGATCTGAGCCTAAATGTGATATTAGCAATACCATAACGGTTACAAATTCACCATCGACTGAGACCCAGTCCCCTGATAAGGCATCCTGCATTGGTGGCAGAAGCGAGTCCAGAGGTCCTTGAACAGGCCGCGAGATTTTGGGCTCGACTTCAATTTGGCTAGGCCTGTTCACCATAGGGCTATATTTCCCTAAATCAGTTGTGCTGAAACCTCGTTTTTGTGTCGCTGGGTTTCTTTGTGATTCTTCCCCAATGGGTGATGCATTTTCAAAATCATTTTCAACATGACTGTATTTTCCTGATGAAGAATTTAAGCTTCCATGTTTGCTGAAAACTTCTTGACTTTTAGGCCTAACGTCTCTTGTGTTGATACCGAGATCTCGATTCTCAGTTCGCATCCCACCTCTTTCTTCCACCCCATTGTACCTCGGATCTTCTTCCAGCTTGTTATAAGCACCCGAATCTCCGGAAATACTCGCTCGACTTGTCGGTGTCGTTGCTAGGAATGGTGTCTCCACAATATCGGTACTCTTTTCCGATGCAGTATCCTTCATGTCAGAAGCATCGTTTTTTAGTTCGGTTTTTTCTTCATCCGGAATCGGTAAAAAGGATAGTCGGCCACCATAGAGCCTTAAAGCGAGAACACGCGTCATTGCACCGACTGTAAACCGAGCGTTTCCTAGCATACGAAATCTTTCCGACTCAATATCAATGTCAGCTATGATGCCCCAAGTTAATGATAGAAACGAGAAAAGTCTTCGGTTATCGTTTTGCATTGAGCACAAGTCAATAGGCTGAGGTTTTCCTCGAACAACTTGGAATGCTGCTGATACGATGTCAAACACATCTCTGAAATAAAACATTTTTTGTATTACGAGCTACGGTTTTAGCTGTATCTTTATCTGTAATCAAAAGATTTATCTCCTTGTAATTACAGCATTTAAAGTGAACGTAATTGTTTTAAGCGTTTCCTCCAACAAACAGATACGAACGGCTTTCTGGTGATACAGAATGAACAAGTTTCGATTTTGTCGATTTGAATTAGAGTACTTACTTTTGCATATCATGTAAACAAGAAATTATGTCTCACTTGAAGTAAATCAACATACGTTTGATGAGAAATTGCGTTTTT
Organism: Aurelia aurita; assembly: GCA_004194415.1. Taxonomy (NCBI): domain Eukaryota; kingdom Metazoa; phylum Cnidaria; class Scyphozoa; order Semaeostomeae; family Ulmaridae; genus Aurelia; species Aurelia aurita. The sequence continues at coordinate 758,130 of REGM01000083.1, read as the reverse complement.
CCAATGGCTCTATGTTTGGTTGGACGCTCTATGTTTGGCTGGAGGGAAGTTTCGCTAAAATCCTCAAGATCACAACCAGTCTTTAAACTTGAAATCCTTAACATTGCGATCCTCAATCCCAGTTCTGAGACATAACGCACCTACCGTAGTACACCCCATAGGGATCCTTTCTAAGTATTTTTATACACAGCATTATTGTTTTATCATCATTTATTTTTTATAATAGGTTTAAGCCAGAAAACGTTGTGCAAAATAAATGTTCATAGTGAAATCAATTATACCGTATTTTTTTGTTTTTAATGAAATATTGTGCAACAGGTATACAAGAACATTATCAGTAAATGTATCAGTTGTTTGTAGGTGCGGCGATAATTCTTCAAAATTATACGAAGATATTGATAATAGATGAAATATATAGCCTTGAATAATACGATTAGACGTTTCGGGCATGACCCTTGTCATGACGTTTCGGGAATGACCCTTGCCGTTTCGGGCACACAAGAACATTGTTTATGAATTTTTATAGCAAACTCGTGTGGGACAAACTTTACATCGATATAATAAGATATTCATCCTGATATTTAGATCCTCATTTCATAGCAAAACGCTTTTACTAAAGAGACTATCCTCTTTCCTAACGTTCCAACATGTGCAAAACTTCTCTCCGACAAGCACACCAGATTCAAATGAAGTCAGTGAATTATTCTAAGAGATGAAAATTCACTAGGAAACACAACGATAAAAAAGAAAATAAAAGCAAAAGAAATAATTGCTTACTTGGCAGCATGAAGGACTGCTGCACATAAGGCATTACCAGATCCAGTAGGTATCATCCCAATTGGCATTTTAATTGCTGTTTCCCAATCACTTCTTTGCATTAGTCCTTGCACTACCTTGAAGAGAAAATGATCCTTATCAACTTGAGTCTCATTGTATCTATGCTATCAACTCTTTTTCGAGAGGTTGCTGTAATTTGGGGATGAAACTTCTTTTTACAACACAAGCGTTCCTAGAAATAAATTCCCTCACAAGAGATCCCAAGTGGAAAACTTTGATATAAACTAATCACATATAAACTTTCAAGGGTATCACATCAATTGATAAATACATTTCAGTTCTCAAGCACAGTGCAAGAGTAGGTATGAACATTTACGGACCTAAGGGAAAAGTCAAATTTAGGTTCCATAGGATTAACTGTTTCAGTTACTGTGTGATTGAGTATATCATGTTTCCATGAAATTGATCTACATTAGAACAGCTGACATGTTCAAAGTGATGCTGTAGGTTCTTCATGGCAACGCAAAAATTTCATGGTATGGTACAAATTGAAGTAATAACACTATGCATTTATTTTGGAGATTTTTGGGGTACATACCTCAAATGCAAGTCCATCTCCTGAACAAATTGCAATTCCATCCCATTCTTCTAAATTCAGATCATATGCAATTTCAGTTGCATGTTGTGCAGATTCTATAATAAAAATAAATTGTATCCTCTTCAGGAAGAGAAATTTTTTTTGAAGCTGGTCACATAAAAACTAGAATTATATACATATCAAGACTTGTAAAACCAGTCTTGATGTATAACAGCTCAACTTGGGGACTGACAAAAAGAAAATGCAAAAGGTCTCGATGCTTTTCACAGACAGCAACTGAGACAGCTAATAGGAAAAAGATACCCTAACAAGATTTCCAATCAAAACTTGTATAAAAGATGCGAAGAACGACCAATTTCAATAGATATCCTGAAAGGTAGATGGCGGTTGTTTGGTCATATATTACGTTGATCNATTTCCATTTTAATCATACTCGTTAGTTTCTGAAAAAAAATTGATCTATATAAATCATGAAATTTCCACATGAATATCTACAGTAGAACAATCTAAAAAATATGCTTTATAAAAATGCAAATATCTTCCTGCAGTTGTCAGGTGATTTCTCTCTAAATTCTCTAAAAAATTCAATTATTTTAACATCTCTACAAATTTCCCATTTTTCGTAGCTCTGCTTTGAAAGTTTGTTGGAAGTTTCTGCAGTCATAGGGTTAGAAGTTTATGCCGGCTTAGGCGTTCATAACAATTCTAACTAGAAATAAACCCCCAATCATTTCTCAATGCACCATTTCATCAAATTTCTCCAAATTTTATCATACAACATATCAACTCCTGATTTGGATTCCACACTCAAAATATAGTCTAACTGCAAGGTTTCTAGCCCTTTTCATATTGAATTTATGGTGATATAAAGCTCCAGATTTTATAAAGGATTCAACAAAAAACAGCTTGGGGGTAAAAGTTTACCCCAAACAATTTTTGCACTTAAATCTCTTATGGAATTAAAAACTTTATATCTACCATCTTAAAATCAAGATAACAAGGACTAGGGACATGAAATTTGCAGCTGGACTATATTTCAAATGCTGAACTTGAATATGGAGTTGAAAATTTTGTGTGATGAAATTGGGAAAAATTTACACAAGTGGTGTATATATATCAAGCAAATCAACATTATAAATAGGAGAAAGAACTTTAGATCATACTTGTGACAAGTTCTTGATAAATAATCCCTGCATCTTTGAAAACTGGTTCCATAAATTTGCGAAATTTTGACACACTTGCTCCGTTGCCACTTCTTGGATTGATGAGAACTAAAATTCTTTTCTTCTTTGGAAATCTCTCAATATCTGGAAAATAAAAATTAATTTGGGTAACATCTTTCATGATTAAAAAAACCAAAAGAATGTTGTTAGGTGGTCGTCAGGGAGCTTTTTCCAGCATGCTTTGTGCAGCTGCCATCTCTAACGTTATTGTCTATTCCTGCTCTAAAGATTTTGTTGTTAGGTTACAAAGGATATCAAATATTTTAATTGTCTTCATTTAGGAGCGACAAATTAGGTGTGACGTTTAATTCAGCATCTCTCTAACGTCACACTTTGGTCTGGGTGCCACATGACATAGATCACCTGCAATCTTAAAGGATATGTATCACACACTTTATTGGTTAACCTGAAAACAAAGACAACTTTTGTTCTCGTCTTTTTTATTGGAATGTAAATTCAGCCTCGCTCTGACATCTATTTATACGCACTGTTTTCTTTTGTTCTCTGTTTTGCTTCCTTTCAAACAAATATATTGCTACCTAGCATCCGAAGGTAGTTTTAGGACACTGAGAAGCTAAGCTTATCAAAGCAATGTCCTGGTCCTTCCTCTTGATGTGACCACACCTCGTGATTCCTTTAGCCTGGAATTACAGAGAGTTGGCGACTCTCCTCACTCTACATAGCAGGTTCGGCAGGGCGGGGACTCGAACCACCAACCCTCAGGTTGGTAGTCAAGCGCGCTACCATTGAATCATCCCCGCTCATCATCCTTGCGTGACACATGTCCTTTAAAATTGGCATTGATCAACAGTTTGACATGACAGACTTTGATTTGCCTGTCAATCAAGGAATGCACTTTAAATGCAGAACAGGCCTGCAATGCAATGCAATGCTCCCATCAGCACCTGCCAGATTCAAGATGACATTTCCCTTTCAAACCCAATTCAATCCAATTTCAAAACAACCTTTCATTGAACAAGTTTGTAATCAATCAGAAACAANTACAAAGAAGAAAACAATTGTCGATTGCATCCATGAATAGATTAAATCACATCTGGATCAGAAAAGACCATGTCAGCGAAAAACTTCGCCTAAAGCTTTACAGAACACTTGTAAAACCAGTCTTGATGTATAACAGCTCAACTTGGGGACTGACACAAAAAAATGCAAAAGGTCTCGATGCTTTTCACAGACAGCAACTGAGACAGCTAATAGGAAAAAGATACCCTAACAAGATTTCCAATCAAAACTTGTATAAAAGATGCGAAGAACGACCAATTTCAATAGATATCCTGAAAGGTAGATGGCGGTTGTTTGGTCATATATTACGTTGATCTGACGAGACACCAGCAGTAAAGGCGATGAAATTCTACTTTGAAAGATCAGAAAAAGGGTTCAGAGGCAGAACTCGAGAAAGTAACGTAACAACATTAAACAAAGATATCACCAGAGCGAGATCAATGAAAAGAGACTTTCCAATACGAGCTTTGAAGAAGAAGGAAGATTTTGAACACATAAAATCACAAGCACAGGACCGCAAAAATTGGAGAAAGATCTCGGAAACTATTTGCAAAGCAGCAGAAGCAGAAACTACATGAAACTTTCATGTCGTAACTGCGTAACTGCAATTATATAGATATATATATATACATTAGGTTTCTTAAATATTTAAAATTTCCATTTTATTCATACTCATTAGTTTCTGAAAAAAAATTGATCTATATAAATCATGAAATTTCCACATGAATATCTACAGTAAAACAATCTAAAAAATATGCTTTATAAAAATGCAAATATCTTCCTGCAGTTGTGAGGTGATTTCTCTCTAAATTCTCTAAAAAATTCAATTATTTTAACATCTCTACAAATTTCCCATTTTTCGTAGCTCTGCTTTGAAAGTTTGTTGGAAGTTTCTGCAGTCATAGGGTTAGAAGTTTATGCCGGCTTAGGCGTTCATAACAATTCTAACTAGAAATAAACCCCCAATCATTTCTCAATGCACCACTTCATCAAATTTCTCCAAATTTTATCATACAACATATTAACTCCTGATTTGGATTCCACACTCAAAATATAGTCTAACTGCAAAGGTTTCTAGCCCTTTTCATATTGAATTTATGGTGATATAAAGCTCCAGATTTTATAAAGGATTCAACCAAAAACAGCTTGGGGGTAAAAGTTTTCACATCGTCTCTTTGAATCGTCTTCAAATTGTACATCTTATCATCTTAAAATCAATTTAACAAGGACTAGGGGCATTGAATTTTGCAGCTCTAGACTATATTTCAAATGCTGAACTTGAATATGGAGTTGCAAATTTTGTGTGATGAAATTGGGAAAAATTTACACATCAAGCAAATCAACATTATAAATAGAAGAAAGAACTTTTGATCATACTTGTGACAAGTTCTTGATAAATAATCCCTGCATCTTTGAAAACTGGTTCCATAAATTTGCGAAATTTTGACACACTTGCTCCGTTGCCACTTCTTGGATTGATGAGAACTAAAATTCTTCTCTTCTTTGGAAATCTCTCAATATCTGAAAAATAAAAATTAATTTGGGTAACATCTTTCATGATTAAAAAAACCAAAAGAATGTTGTTAGGTGGTCGTCAGGGAGCTTTTTCCAGCATGCTTTGTGCAGCGGCCATCTCTAACGTTATTGTCATTCCTGCTCTAAAGATTTTGTTGTTAGGTTACAAAGGATATCAAATATTTTAATTGTCTTCATTTAGGAGCGACAAATTAGGTGTGACGTTTAATTCAGCATGTCTCCAACGTCACACTTTGGTCTGGGTGCCACATGACATAGATCACCTGCAATCTTAAAGGATATGTATCACACACTTTATTGGTTAACCTGAAAACAAAGACAACTTTTGTTCTCGTCTTTTTTATTGGAATGTAAATTCAGCCTCGTTCTGACATCTATTTATACGCACTGTTTTCTTTTGTTCTCTGTTTTGCTTCATTTCAAACAAATACATGCGTGACACATGTCCTTTAAAATTGGCATTGATCAACAGTTTGGCTAGCCTGCGCGCAGACCCAATATTCCGAAGAAGAAAGGGTCTGCGCAACAACGACCAAAAGCTTGCTACACAGTGCAAATCCCTTTAGGTCATTCATTTTACTCAGACTACGAATAAATTATAGCATAGTCACAAGAGAAAACTTAATTTTTCTCTTATGACTATGATTATTGAGAACGACATGTTTTTCAACACACTAAAACAACACATCGTTAAAAATCACACCTTGTCCAGTCCTCTTGGGGTCCTTCTACAAAAAAATATATTAAAAGTTCAAAATTAAAGCCACAATACAACAGGCTCTACAATACTATTCAAAACAAACAAGAGACAAGAACAAACAACACAATACACGATTGAAAACAAATGTGTGACAGCAACAAAAAACGATACGCATAAATTAATTACCCATGATTGCATAAATTATTTTCCCTAAAACCCAGAAAAGCGCCGTAGCAAGCTTTTGGTCGTAGTTGCGCAGACCCTTTCTTCTTCGGAATATTGGGTCGCACGCAGGCTACAGTTTGGCATGACAGACTTTGATNCTTCCGTCACTTCCTCGCGTGCAATTTATGTTCCCAGTGGCCCCCAGTCGCTCCCACTTTCTTGAGTAATATAGAAGTGGGTGAAGATCGATTTTCTTGTAAAGAGCGTAAAAGATAAAGGTTTATTTTCAATGGATTATTTTCTGTCGATCCAGGCAGAAGCTAGCCTGCGTTTATGGTCTGTGACGCAGGCTAGGCAGCAGCGAGATCAAAACTTCGGCCAGAACGTAAACAACATTCCAGATAAATGGGCTATTGTTCCATTCAATGCTGTTACAATTCTCCCAACAGACCCAGAGTAAAAGGCGGACTGAAAATCAAGGTCAAGGATCTTGGTAGGAAGTTATGCAGACAAAATCGAAATTTTGATTTTAGATATTTGAGCGCAAATCTTCAGATAGCAATATCTCTTGTTTTGTTTAAGATATGCAGGCTAAGGCCTTACAAAGTAGTCAGCAGAAATTTGTCAAAATAAAATTATTTGCAATAAAATCTTGCCTAAATTTTATGGTAAAATAGTGGGGCGCCCCTAGTGTTAACTGTTGGCTAGTAAACTAGTTTCTTGCATAAACAAATTAAATCCTGGGCTGATTCAACCTCTTCCCCAGGGCATTTTGTCATATTTGGATGGAGACGAAAAGTTCCTTTTCGCCATTCCTTTTCGCCTCCGTCCAAATATTTTCGCCTCCGTCCGGGCTGATTGTTACTTATGCCAGTCACATGGAACAGAATCGTTGAATATAACTGCCAAAATGCTTGAAGTCATATAAGTCAAAACTTTAGTGACATTTGAAGATTTTTAGGAATACTGTGCTTGATTAAGCTTTTAATAATGGGACTACTAACGAAATATGTTTTTCTATCTGAGACTGGCCACAGGAATTTGCTGGTTTAGGAACAAGTTCCATTCCAACAGTTTAGGTTTTAGGAACATACTTATAAATTTCAAATTAATGCGCTATGTTTATTCTCGTATCTTCTCTTTTGGGTCTTCTCTGATGACTCCCCAGGGGGAGGGGGGGGGGTACTCGTATATATTTGATATTTAGGATAGGGGTGCTCAGGCTGGGGTACAAACCATCAACCCAAAAAAATAATTCCTAGCATAAAATTTGACTCAAAAAAATAATTTTTCTTACCCTACAAACCCAAAAAAGTAACAAAATAGTAACATCCGTTTGTAAATCATGCTTTTCTATATTTTTTAAACTGTTCTCATATTTGAGACCCAAAAAAATAATCCAGAATTTCATGAACCCAAAAGAATAACTGTTCAATTGACTGACCCAAAAAAATAACTTTTGCCCAAATTTTAGACCCAAAAAAGTAACCTGAGCATCCCTATCCTAAATATATATGAGTACCCCCTGGGGATGACTTGCTGTGACCAGTGTCGGATGCAGGGCCGTAGGAAGCATCTTAAACTTGGAGGGGCACGACACATCAAGGGCACTTTTTTCATTAAGCTAGAGGGGCATTTCCTCAAACTAAAAGGGCAATTTCTTGTTTATTGCAAAAGCTTGGGGGGCACGTGCCCCCAGTGCCCCCCGCCCCGGTTCCTACGTCTCTGGTCGGATGAAAATTATTCTGATTATTAGTTCTGCCGGTCACACGGAACAAAATCGTTGACATATAGCTGTAAGATATTATTTTCACGCTTTTTTATAAAAGAATCTTGGATCAGAGGATCAGCCCATGGCCCATGGTACTAAAAGTTTTTAATTTCACATGAAACTTTCCACTTTTAGGACTAAAAGTTTTCTAATTTGTTTCTTATTGTTTGAATGCATGAATTATGATGTAGTTTCTAACACTGCTACAAATACGTTTCTTGACATATAAAAACATCAAGTGGGAAGAAAACCATACTACGTTTGAAACTTAAAACCAGAGTTAATTTCACCGACTCTTTTCGAACTACGTCTACGTACAATACAAGGGTTTCGTAAATTTTCGGTTGTACAGACTATATAAAAAAACGTGCATGTTATGTTCCATTGCAAAGGACAGAAAGAATCCAGCAAAAAGCGTGAAAAGAGTCACTGATCTTGAAAGAGCTCGCTGGTTTGCTTATTATTATTTCCAAGGGCCTAGGGGCCTGGGTCGAAAGGTTGAAGATTTCTCGCGCCAAATCAATGCGAGGCTGGTGAAAAAGATGGCTGCCGTAAATTGGCCTAGCTTGATTGCTGCACCGTTTGAAATCCTTTGTGCTGCCAGTACCACGTACATCACAGCTTCAATCTTTCTCACAAAGGTGAAAGAATCTTTGAAGAAACTTCTAGAATCAAAACTGAACACAAATTACAAGACATCAGTGTTGTTTTTCCCTGATCAAACGTACGCATGTCGCTGCAGAATTTCATCACGTCACGATCCAGAATGCACTTGTCAGGGGGTGGAATCGACGACTGAAACCTTGAAAATGAGCTTGAAAGAAGCTAAGAAAAGTCTTGATATTTGCATGTTTACGATCTCATCACCACAACTAGCTAATGTTGTGTTGCAAATGCACGCAAAAGGGGTGATAGTCCGTGTGATAACAGATGGAGAAAAAATGGATCTTGTCATGTCCCAAACAATGAATTTCAGGGCAGCAGGGATTCAAGTGCGAAGTGACAAAAGTTCGTATCTAATGCACAACAAGTTCATCGTTATTGACAAGGAAACTTTGGTGAATGGTTCATTTAATTGGACCAACCAGGCTGTTTATGGCAACAAAGAAAATGCCCTGATCACAAATTACCCACCAATTGTCGAACCATACATAAAAGAATTTGAACATCTTTGGGACGTGTATGATCATGTGAAGCAACAGCAAAAAGAGCAAGATGAGAACAATACCACTTAAAAAGCCCTAGGGATATGTTAGATGTTATTTGTTATTGTAAACAGGAGACGCTAATTGTCAACCTCGTCCCCATCCTAATATGACAAAAGGCCCTGGGGACGAGATTGGCTAATTGTATTATTGAAATAGTAAATGTAGTATAGTTATCAGAAACATAGATAAGTTGCTCTTAATCCTGTCAGCTCATTGCCTACTTTTTATCAATACTCGTCTCTTTAACATGACTACCAGTTTATTTCGGAAACCCACAATTGTCTCTTTTAATGAAATAGATAGCATGCATGTGAACAGGCTCAATTGGGAATGGGGGGGGGGGTGAGGGAAAACGTCCCCTTTTTTGTTTTCTAAACGTGGCTTGTTCACAGGCTACGAAATAAAGGACATTTGCAATTTGCAGGTGGTAGCAAATGATTTTAAATCTGACAAGCAGAATAGCTGAAAAGAAGTGCCTTTGTCAAAATATGATGCAATTTCGTGGAAACTTTTTGCACTGTGCTTAAAATTCAAGGCACTCAATTTGATCTGCAATGAACTAAGCAGCTTATTGTGAAGGTGAATGACATTGGTAGTTACAATGAGAGAGAAACAAAAATCAGAAAAACACAATCTCAAGTAACTCAAAACACATCTATATACACGTGAAAAAATCATTGTTAAAACAGTTACTGATAAAGAAGAAATTTTAAAAGTCTGAAAAGTTTTCTATATTTTTGAACGTCCAGGTCATTGAATGGAAGCATAACACATTTCCTAAGTTATATGCCTGTGAGAGATGATGCTACTTCGCTATCTACAGATTTGCAGTTTATAAGAAACATGAGCTTAGATACAGTAGAACAATTTTATTGGTGGAAGAAATCAATCTGCTGGCATTTGATTTTACTTCATATCGCTTCGATGTAAAATTTGCAATGCTTTGTTCCACCTTCATAGAGGTTGGGGGCCATACATTTATGACATCTGCAAGAAGACCCCCTCTCCCTGTCTGCAAAAAACACTAGATCTATTGTTTGATTACAACATATTCCTGGACCCCCTTCTTTATGTGAACATCAAAAATGTATTGTCACCTGATACATTCATTTTCTCATTATCCTGTTCCTGACACACCCAACCCACATCATTTGATGCCAATTTTCTAAGCAAAGCCCATTTTGTAGGTTCTTGAGAAACATTTTCACCACAACCATAAACCTTAATCAACCAAGAAGCAATGCTTTTTAAACCTACAACATTTTTGCCACCTACCCTGGACATTGATTTACAGGTGAAACATGATCCCTGAGGGGGGGGGGTACATAATTGTTAAAAATGGACAGTTTTCCGCCAAAATTCCTCATAAAAGTGGGCACGAAGGCAAATTTTGGCAATTAGAAGAGGGTAGCCTTCTGAAAACCAGGCAGCAGACCTCCGTCCTTCAAGATTTATACAATAAATGAAGAAACATTAGAAAAATAAACTGAACATCCCAATAACAATTTACTGTATTTATAGGTGTGGAGATCTTCCTTCATATCTTATCAATTGCAACCAAATAAATTTTCACAAGCCACAATAAATTGTNCATTGATTTACAGGTGAAACATGATCCCCGAGGGGGGGGGGTACATAACATGTTGAGAATACAGGTATCTGCCGCCCATATGGGTGAGTTTTTGGGCCCAAAATTCTCTAAACAAGGGTAATTTTTGGCAGATTTTCCTTAGACATGGGTCAGTTTGGCTGAAATCGGCAAAAAATTGTTTAAAATGGACAGTTTTCCGCCAAAATTCCTCATAAAAGTGGGCACGAAGACAAATTTTGGCAATTAGAAGAGGGTAGCCTTCTGAAAACCAGGCAGCAGACCTCCTCCGTCCTTCAAGATTTATACAATAAATGAAGAAACATTAGAAAAAAAACTGAACATCCCAATAACAATTTACTGTATTTATAGGTGTGGAGAGCTTCCTTCATATCTTATCAATTGCAACCAAATAAATTTTCACAAGCCACAATAAATTGTACACTTGGGCAGATTTGAAGATTAACTATTTGATCTTTAGTGAAGGTCCCACCCAAATTATCTCTTGTAATTTTTTGTCTATTTTTCAGTAAGCTACTTCCTGAGTTATAAGCTCTTTCTTGAACATTATTGATCTTAAAACATCCTGAATTGATAAAAAACATTGATCAATTTGCTGCAAGTCTAATCAAAATTTTCTAACAGTGCAACTCTAGACTGGTATGCTCAATACCATTTCTTAAAATCACAAGCTTTACATACCTGCATAGATTAGCTGCCATTCCTTCATACATATGTACAAAATTGACAATTTAACATGAAGACAGCACTAAATGTTAAAGTCTTAAAATACCGTTATGATAAAACTAATATTAAGAATAAATTTAATTTTTAAATCAATTTCACTTTTGAGCTTTGTGTTTTTCTTCTTTCTCACCCATAACCTTTTCATTTGTAATTTTTTGCATCATCTGTTCATAGTCCCTAACATCCTCATATGTCATGTCTAGAAATAAGATAAATTTTGAAGTCAAGAGTTTTTTATGGGGGGTCAAATGCATCAAAAAAGAGCATGTACATAAATGACTACTACATTGTTCTTTGAATTGAATGGCTTAAAGAAAATTAGGTACTAGGTTCAACTGTGACTTTTTTATATCTTTGATTATTTTCAAACTTATATTTTATACTGTACTTTTGTTTTGAGGTTATCTCATCATCAAATTTCTAAATTGCAATTCAGAAGAGGGACAGGCTTCTGCTTACCATAATACTGTAGACCGTCATAAACTATGGATGTCCACATACTGTACTGTACCCTTCTGAACATTTCACAACAAATTTTTATGAAGTTGCGCCACTATTTTGATATTATTCAAGTACCTTCCAAGTAATACAATGTACTGTAAGAACTAAGTGAACATAAAATGAAGGTGTGCTATTGATTTCCTTGACTTTTAGACGATATTTCTTAAAGGTGACCTGAAACGAAAAGTTTATTTGCGAAAGCCAATAGCCTGGCTGAACAACGAAGAGCGCCGTTTTCAGTTTTCCATATCATACGTTGTTTTCAAATCATTCCCCATTTTATGATTGAAACCGATGACGTCATTTTGTGTACAAAAACGCAAGAAAACAATTGATATTGACAACGCTTCTTACGAACATGCCTGAAAACCCAAAGCTTTGGGTCTGGACTTGCTTTTCATGACATATATGACATTTCTGGGCAATTTCTGTCTCACTAACATACTTCAGCAGCAGGTTTAATCGCAAACATAGTCAATGTCACCAATTTTTCTGCTCTCTGCCTATACTTTCCTTATAGATATGCAAACAAAATGACCCAAAACAGTGAATAACTCTGAAACGGAATAAAATATCACAAAACTTTAAACGGCATCACTAATCAAATTATTTTGTCACTTCCTTTTGCAAATAATAATTTTCGCTTCAGCTCCCCTTTAAACAATTTTGACCTGTACTGAAGTGTGTTGATTGTTTCATGATCTGAGAGTTGAATTCTTATGTAGAGTTTCTTATAGAAAATACAGTAGGTGTGGACTAGAAATTCAAATTCATTGCTTGTAGCTAAAATAAAACAACATTTTGCCTACAANTTGTCACTTCCTTTTGCAAATAATAATTTTCGCTTCAGCTCCCCTTTAAACAATTTTGACCTGTACTGAAGTGTGTTGATTGTTTCATGATCTGAGAGTTGAATTCTTATGTAGAGTTTCTTATAGAAAATACAGTAGGTGTGGACTAGAAATTCAAATTCATTGCTTGTAGCTAAAATAAAACAACATTTTGCCTACAAAAGAAGATTCAATCACTTACCACACCATTGATCTATCCAAGCAAATGCTTGACGATGACCAACTAATAAAATATCTTTTATGCCCTGCAGAATAGATAGACAGCTTTAACAACTCTTTTTGCTGGAGAAACTTGCTGGAAATCGAATGTTTTCCAAGTGTTCAAGAGAAATTTTACAGCAAGCAGTAATTTCTTAAAATAAAACATTTGTACAAAAATTACTACTTAGATCCCTTGCTAGCAATGACAAGTTCTTGCAATCCTTGAAGTATCTTGCCTTTTTCTAGCACTGTTCTTTTCCTGTTTTTTCTGATTTCAAGATCTTCATAAGAACTTCTACTAAACTCAATACGTTTTCCTCAACCCCTGTTCAATTAATTTACCTGCCTTGATCACTGCTACAATTAGGATCTGTAATCATCTCATTACTATACAGCTCTCACTATAACTATATTCTACTTCTATCAAACATTTGTTTCTTAAAATTCATGCATAGGATTGGTGGCATTTTCATACTGCTAAATGCCGATCCACGAGTAAACAATTACTAAAGGTATTACGAGTTCTTACCCTCTGAACATATTGTTGCACTCTTTCTCGCAAACCCCAGACATCAAAACAAACTTTCACCATTTTATATGAACACATTATGGGTGACGTATTGTCCTATAGAAATGAAAGAAAAAGATGTCTTTTGCTACTTCTTACCAACTACAGTCAACAACTACTATCTCGAAGTCTGAGAGGAAATTAACATTTGTTCAAACTAGCGAATGTTTGAGAATGCGGGAAGTTGAGATAGAGGATTTCAACTGTATCTGCTATTTTATGGAATAAAATGTTACTAAAATGCTTCTCACAAGAAATCATCAAATATTTATAGAATCATGTTCATAAAGAAATGCGAATTATGAGAGAATCAAATGCTGTAAGCTGCAATCCATTTCAGATGTTCTGCTTTGGGATTTTTCATCTTCAATCATCAATCTTGTTCATAGCCTGTTTTTGCGTAACATTTTTGCAGAGCAGAAGAGTGTTGATGCTGCACACAGCACAGGCTACCATTTTCGTTGTTTGTTTTCCATTTGATGAAAAAAAAATAACTCAATTTTAGCCTCCCCCCCAGTCTTGAAAAGGTTACTGTAGGCATGAAAGCACAAGAAACCTTGATGGATGTTTTATGCCTTTTCTGAAACAAAATTCTGCACAAAGCAATTAGAACAAATTGCATACCCTCCATCCTTCTTCTAAAGGTCCTCTTCCAGTTTTTTCTGATACAAAATGTCTACAGTCCTGCAAAAGATAAGAAACCCTAAGTAAGAGTACACCAGGATCAACCACACTTTAAAATGTCATTATTAAATGCAATTGGTTTACATAAAGAGATCTAAAGTACTAAGCCTGCAGCAAATACTTTAATTGCAGAGGCTCTAGCAGTGGAAATAACGGCGAGGGGGACATAATAGCTCAAAAAGGAAAAGGAAAACAAGAGAAGAGAAGAGGGCCTACAGTAACTGAACAGCCTTAACTGTATTCAAATACTGTGGATCAAAAGTGATACTTGAGTTGCATACCTCTTTTTCATTGTAATATTTTTCAGGTAATTCATCATACGCTATGTCCAGATGCTGAATTTCTCTTCCTTTTAAGTCATCTTCTTTTAAATCAAGGCTCTAAAAGAAAATTTTCATCCATTATTGACATTTAAAAAAGAAGGAAGAACTATGATAAAGTAATTTCTTTCAGGTGTAATCCTTCCAAAACTGTACGGCAGGAACAATTAGACTAAACCCAAGTTTGTTCAAGGCTAACTATTAGACTAAATTATTTTTGGCATTCAGTCAACAAGGTTTTGGGGCGATGTCAGAGAAAAGAAAACACTTAAAATTGTTATTCATTAATTTATTGATCATTACAACTAACCTTATTCATGTTTACTACAGTATTTGTGTACAAACATAATTTGCAAATGTGTTCATATTTTTTGCAATATTGTTATCAAGTTATAAAAGAGAAAGACACTGGCTAAGGCTAAATGATGACACTTACATTTTCTGTGCATCCATTATCATCTTTATAGCAGGTTTTGATAAAAATGCTAAATCGTGGAATAAATGAACACTGAAAAAGAATCGCTGTAGGTTAGAAATCATAACTGATCACCCTGTGTAATTTCCTTCACCATTAACATTTGATTCACTCAATCTATCAGGGGAGCATACAGTAGGTTCCAAATCTTTAAAAAACTTTAAA
The DNA here is from genome assembly GCA_004194415.1 of Aurelia aurita. Taxonomy (NCBI): domain Eukaryota; kingdom Metazoa; phylum Cnidaria; class Scyphozoa; order Semaeostomeae; family Ulmaridae; genus Aurelia; species Aurelia aurita. The sequence continues at coordinate 743,032 of REGM01000083.1, read as the reverse complement.
GAGGTTGGTGTAAAATTCTATGACCCAATTCTTTGAATTGAATGGCTTGAAAGTTTGCTATAATTCTACCGTTGGACTTTTCTGAAATCTTGAATATTTTTCGAAATTACAGCGTGCTTTATATTTCAAATCTTTTGAAGGTGTGACATCATTAAGGTGGGGGACTAGTCGAAAATCTATTTTCTTTGTCTGTGAAGTTAGAAAGTCAAAACTCAGTGCCAAGACTAAAGTTGATGCCCTGAATTCAAATCTGCAGTCTAATTTTAAAAATGGCGCATGGTTACCATGGAAACCAGGCAAAAATAGAAAAAAATCAAGAATGCTTAGTGAAACTTTCTCTGATACCCAGTGAGGAATATCCTCACAAATAGCACATCATTATGAAGCTTTAGAGTTGGGGAGTACAGGTATCTCATTAATTTTTTCTTCTTTCTTAAGATTTATTTCTCTAAATTAGATCTTTTGACGTATTTCCAAATCGCATTGTGTAAGGGACTTCACAGTACTTTTTTTTCTAAACCACAACCTGTAAAAGGAAAACCAGGTAGATACTTGTACTCTCCAGGGTATAAGCTGCAAAATGGTATACAGGGTTTTAAATATTGCTTCTTTATTACTCAATGAAAGTTTTCCTGAGCTCAAGTAGTACGCGGAAAGTGACATTTGAGAAAAATAGACTTAAAGTTTTTGGATTTGGATTTT
>REGM01000083.1:711827-728870 GCA_004194415.1 Aurelia aurita | reverse complement strand
GTTGTCGCTGGATGTTCTATCTCTTTTCTTCTCATCTCGTGTCCCAAGAACGTTGTTTGCCTCTTCCTTATTTCATTAACTAATGATCTTGTTGTCTCTCTCTGTCTACCTCCTCTTCATTTACCATCAAGTTTCCCCGTTGTCGCTGGATGTTCTATCTCTTTTCTTCTCATCTCGTGTCCCAAGAACGTTGTTTGCCTCTTCCTTATTTCATTAACTAATGATCTTGTTGTCTCTCTCTGTCTACCTCCTCTTCATTTACCATCAAGTTTCCCCGTTGTCGCTGGATGTTCTATCTCTTTTCTTCTCATCTCGTGTCCCAAGAACGTTGTTTGGCTCTTCTTATTTCATTAACTAATGATCTTGTTGTCTCTCTCTGTCTACCTCCTCTTCATTTACCATCAAGTTTCCCCGTTGTCGCTGGATGTTCTATCTCTTTTCTTCTCATCTCGTGTCCCAAGAACGTTGTTTGCCTCTTCCTTATTTCATTAACTAATGATCTTGTTGTCTCTCTCTGTCTACCTCCTCTTCATTTACCATCAAGTTTCCCCGTTGTCGCTGGATGTTCTATTACTATTATTACTATTATTATTATTATTATTATTATTATTATTATTATTATTATTATTATTATTATTATTATTATTATTATTATTATTATTAACGCTACATTGAACGCAGGAAAACGTCTTAATGCTTTCACTAGCAGAAAGTGGCAAGAACAAGATCCCATGACAACTTTCTACCAGAACTAAAATTCTCTGTAAAAAGTTGGAAGTCTAACCATTTTTCTACCCTTAGAAGATAGGCCTATCCTTAATTATCATTTTGGAGGAAATACCTGCAACAAATCTTAAGCGGCTGTCGCTGTACTTCCTAACAATTCAGGAAAGCATCATTTGGTCGCCGCGCCCACGGTAATATTGAAAGTTAAGTATGGATGACTAGCTTACCAAGCAAAACTTTTCCATCGGCCAATTTTGCTTGTCTTTCCTCCATTTGAAACTCTCTTTGATGCTGCAACATTTCTTGCATCGTTTTCTGATACAATTCTTGCAATTCATTGAACTCCTCAGAGAGTTTTGGCTGCTCCTGTGACAATTCACAAGCGCGAAGGAAAACTGGAAGGGCCAGCTCAAGAATGTCCAAAGCACGTTTCACAGTCGTCTTCTTCTCATCTGCTAGCAACCTCACTCTTGCTATGAAGTCTGTATAGAGAAACAGTTTCAAATCAATTATAGAATTCCTTAAATACTGAAAGATTGAGGCAGGGTCTGCAGGGGTAAAATGGGCGAGAGGAAAATATGAATGAATTTCGTGACAATCATGATTCGCAGATTTTCTCTAGCTACGATTGTTTGTGAATTTTGATTTCACGATAAACCGTTTTCGAGCCATCAACGCTACCCATTTTACCCCTAGCCTACCCATTTTACCCCATGCAGACCCTACTGACATCCTGAACCCTTTTACGCATTGTACACCTGTGATTGCTGCGTTCTAAAATATCACTGATAGTCTGAAACCACAGAGGAGGGGGGGGGGGGCGTTCTTCCTAACTAAAGGTACCTGGGGATGTGCCGCGCTCAAGGGTATACTTTGCAAGGGCATAATTTTTGACAAGTTTCGATCAGGGAAGGCCAAATTTTCTAAATTTGTGTCTAGAAGCCCCAAATTTTGGCAATTTTAGTGTAGGAAAGGCGAAATTTTGGTGATTTGTGCCTAGAAAACGATAAACTGTGGCACTTTTTCTCTAGAAATTAGTCTAGCCAAGGGTATCATTTTCACAAAAATTGGTCTAGCCAACGGTACCATTCCATTTTGAAGATGCTCGCGGCACACCCCTATCGAAATTTGGCCAAGAACTCCCCCCCCCCGTGGTTGCAAATCGAATATGTGTGAGTCCCAAGGCAAATAAAACAGAAAGAGACTGGCCATAAGGCCCCAAAAACTTGACTAAAGACTTGTAGAGATAATGTTATATTTGTTGCTGATCGTCCCTGGAGTAAAAGAGGTAGTGTACACAAACNNNTGCACTTTTTCTCGTGAAAATAGTCTTGCCAAGGGGATCAATTTTAAAAAAATTTGGCTAGCCAACGGTACCATTCCATTTTGAAGATGCTCCCCCGGCCCCCCCCTTCGAAATTTGGCCAAAAACCCCCCCCCCCCCCCCCCGTGTCTGAAACACAGGCAATCCTTTGGCTTGAAAAAGGCAACACAAAGCAAAGCAAAATTCATCTCGATGATTCCAAATTTGAAAAATAATTTCCCATGGCGTGTCTATATTTCCAAAATTATAGGCCTTTTGTTATAGACCATATCTCAGCAACCATTGAATTGATTTTGAAAAGCTTCGTATCAAAGTATCAAAGTCTAAGTTGAAGCGTCGTGTTTCTGCAAATAGTACATTTGAGATATTTAAAAACGAGGCTGTTCGGCAGTAACCACAATAAACCTGTATACTTTTTTAAACACCCCGTCGTAAACTATTGACGGTTTATTGCCATACATTTTGTTGCGCTCAATCCTATTTTTGCGCGCATGCGTCATAATTAGCAATATGATAACAATATGCCATACCTATACACCTACACATTCAACCACGGGTAGTAGGAAAAGCGGACTGTGTTTTGGGTTTATCCAGTGGTATCAAGAATCAGAACTATTAGGCCTACCTTTCTGCATGTTTTCTGTGTCGATCTTCTCCGTTGTCCTGTCGATTTTGCATTTTCAACGCTTTCCGTCCAACTATCCAAGCGCCATATTTTTTTAAGTTGTTGTATGTTGTTCCTTAAAGCTCCTTCAAAGGGGACAGGGCGGAGCGAGCTTTAAGGAACAACATACAACAACTTAAAAAAACATGGCGCTTGGATAGTTGGACGGAAAGCGATTACAGCCTTCTGAAAATGCAAAATCGACAGGACAACAGAGAAGATCGACACAGAAAACATGTAGAAAGATAGGCCAAATAGTTCTGATTCTTGATACCACTGGATAAACCCAAAACACAGTCCGCTTTTTCTACTACCCATGATTCAACCACGAAAATAAAATTTTTAGACTACAAGATAAGCAGGGGGTAAAGTGAACAACTTATCATAAGATAATGAATGATTGCTGAAGTCAAATTAGTAGTGCGCTGCGGAGGAGCGTGGCTCAATCCTTAAAGGGAATGTAAGCATATAAAACTGGCTCAAGCCACTTGCGGTCAAATATTCTAGCCTATCAGATGTCAGTATTTCCTGTTGACAAAGATCAGTTACCCAAATATGGATCGGCACGTGTCACGGACTATTGTCTTTGCACGGCTATTTTTATCAAAGGCTTATATATGCTTACATTCCCTTTAAAACAAGGTGATAAACCAAAGCCAAATAAACAATTATAAGCTCCTGCTTCGATCAGTTACATCACAGTTACATCTTTACGTTATCTTGGTTTTAGCTAAAAAGACAACAAAGAAAAATAAGATCACAAACATTGATCTCGACAGAAAGCCATTTCTCAGACACTGTTTCAGGATCAGTTATCATGGCAGCAACCACAACAAAGCCACGACAGCAACAACAGCCCGGAAGTAGAAAATTCGCTTCCACCGAAGCAAAGGTCAACAAAACACAAGACCTGAGCTTTACAGAAAGATCACAAGCAGGTGGCCTCGGCTCATATTTACGACTGAGTGAGCTGGCGAAGGTTGACGTGACGATGAATAACGACGAGAAATCAGCTAAAGAGTACCTACAACATAGCAAAAAAGTACAGTACGGTTTGTGCCAAAGTTTGATTGAACGCATTACGGTAAAGCCAACAGACAATGTCTTCGAAATAGGATGTGGGACCGGTGCGTTCGCAGCCTATTTAGCAACTGATGTATTGAAGAATGGGAGAATAACAGGCTGCGATCCTGAAGAAAATAGAATCAAAGTTGCAAAGGAGAAATTCTCGGATGTTCCAAATCTGTCATATGTCCAAGCAGGAGGTTCGGATGCCCTTGAAAATAAGAATAATGTTTATGATGTGATTTACAGCAACGGGGTCCTTCACTGGATGTCTGACGAGGAATTGGAAAAAACGTTAAGGGGGTCATTCTTGGCCATGAAAAATGGAGCAGTTTCAGCTCATTTAATTGTCACGTCTGTACCAAAAAATATGGCAAAACTTGCCTCATTCCTGGACCAAGAGCTCCAAGATAAGTTTCGTGATATGCTAAGACCAATTCCTTCGCAGAGGCTGGTTGAATTAGTGCAGAATCATGGATTTGAGGTGACACACAAAGAAGATTTCTGGAAAGCATCCGAACTTGGCTCAATAGATGAATACCTGACATGGCTGGATGCCTCGTTGTATGGCAAGTTTGGATTTAAAGAAATCTATTACAAGTTTCAAGATAAAATAAGGCTTGAAACAACGGAAGATGGACAGACCAAACAAACAAATCCCTTGTTTATCATTGTCATGAAGAAGCCATAAAGAAAAAAACAATATAGACATTACAAGTTGATTGCTAGATGTATGTATTAATGTTTGACAAATTAGGGGCAAAAATCTCTAAAAATCTTCGTAAAAAATCCTAAAAAATCTTGCTCGCTTGACTGCTTGACTCGCTCTATAAACTGAACCTAAACTCAAATTTTTTATCAAAAGCTGCTCTTCTTGGTGCTCTCTAGAATCTCTTCCTCCTAATTGCAATGAATATTGTAAATTTTAGCAAAAAAACCAGTCTATGTTGTTTACAAGTGCTGCCCTTCATTGCAACCCTTGAGCGGGCCTAGGTAGTCTCTATTCTTGATGATGTATTGTCATGAGTCTCAGATTGAAGCCAAAATCATTCAATTCAATTTGGAAAACTGAGGCTCATGTGGTCGATTTACCTATGACTATGATTTAGCTAATATAAACTAAATATTGTGAAAGAAATGACAACTCATTCATTCTGTTGGCCTTGTGCCCTCACGTGACGTTGTGACTTCCTTCTCGTACCCAGACTTCTGGCAGTAATTGGCAGTCGGAGTTTAGAGCACATACATCGCGTATGGACGTAAAAAGGGGGCATTCGACACTAAGGTCGAAGAGTTTCTTGGTAACAGACTAAAGTTCGCATTTAGGCGTTCAACTTAATAGACGATTCCGGAAAAAAAGCGTCCAGGGGCATTTTACCAAGATCCATTGCGTTTGATGATCGAATTTCTATAGAATCACTGTTGATTCCATTATAGAACGCAATGCATCTTGGTCAAATGCCCCCCGACGCCATCTTTTCCGGAATCGTCTATTTCACTGCGTCTACACTTTATCATTTATTAGTTTAAAGTTATAATCTTTACTGTTTAATATATAAAGAGAAAACGTCAAATTTGTGGTATTTATTTCGTCTCATTGGCTCGACCCAACCAACACAACACTAAAGTTTGAGCTGAATTGCTAATTTCGTCAAAATACAAAAAGCTGTGTATCATTCCAAGGTTCTAATCAAATGCAATCTAACTGGTGTAACAAATAGCCTGTTTCTGACACCTGTTACCCAAGCTGAAGTGGAGGATCAAATCTCTGTTCTGAATGAAGGTAAAGCACCTGGATCGTATGGGATTCCTATAAAAATAGTTAAAATGAGTAAAACGCTGATATCTGCTCAATTATCAAACATCTTTAACCAATCACTTGAGCTTGGAATCTTTCCAGATAAACTTAAATTTGCATGTGTAACCCCGATTCACAAGGGTAACTCTAAACTCAGTATGACAAATTACCGTCCAATATCAATTTTACCATCCTTTAATAAAATCCTAGAAAAATTAATGTACAAAAGACTTCTGAATTTCCTAGAGAAAAATAAAACTTTATTCCAACACCAGTTTGGTTTTCAAAAAAACAAATCTACGTCACTAGCTATACTCGATATCTACACCAATCTAACCAAATCAATGGAAAATAACTCTTTTTCATGNTATGCTGCTCCTGCAGTATGGAACTCGTTACCGGATAACATAAAGAACACAAAATGCATAGAAACCTTCAAGAGGCTCCTAAAAACACATTATTTTCAAATAGCGTATAATTAACATTGAACATTGTAAATTGTAACATGCTTTTTATCTCTTTCTTTCATACATATTCTTAATTCAGATTTTTAAATTGTAAATAAGACTTGAACTGTAAAGCGCAACCGAGTATCACTTAGTATTGTGGCGCTATATAAATTTCGCATTATTATTATTATCAACAAGAGACTCGTTTGGTCGGTGAGTCAGGTTACACATCAAGAAGTTTGAACAAGATTGAACCAAGGATGTTTCAGGAAAAGGAATCAGCGGAAGAGTATTTGCAACATAGCAAATTGCAGTACGGTTTTTGCCAAAGTTTGATTGAACGCATTACGGTAAAGCCAACAGACAATGTTTTCGAAGTTGGGTGTGGGACAGGCGAATTTTCGGCCTATTTAGCAACTGATGTATTGAAGAATGGGAGAATAACAGGCTGCGATCCTGAAGAAAATAGAATCAAAGTTGCAAAGGAGAAATTCTCGGATGTTCCAAATCTATCATATGTCCAAGGAGGAGGTTCAGAGTCCCTCGAAAATATAACAAATCATTATGATGTCGTTTTTAGCAGCAATGTTCTACACTGGATGTCTGATGAGGAGTTGGAGCTCACCACAGAGAGACAATTTATGGCGATGAAACCAGGCGCCATTGCAGCACATGTGTTTTGCGCGACTGTTCCAGAAAATATGGCAAAGGTAGTTTCACTTCTAGATGATGATCTAAAAGCAAAATTCCATCATGCATTTAGGCCAATTCCTTTGCAGAAGATGGTCAAATTAGCGCAGCGTTATGGCTTTCAAGTTATACATGAAGAGTTGTGCTACGTCACCAAGTTTGCCTCGGTGGATGAATACCTCACATTACTCGACGCTACTCTGTATGGAAATTTTGGATGCAAAGAAATATACTACAAGTGTCACGATAAAATAAAGCTTGAAACAACAATGGAAGATGGGAAGCTCATACAATCTGACACTTTGCCTATTGTTATTCTTAAAAAGCCATAAACAGAGCGTTCTAGGCCCGGGGAGTACGACTTGTGGATGGACGGGGGTCTGCCGCCCGGTTTTTAGAAAACTACCCTCTTCTAATAGAGGATTACGGAAAAGATGGCGTCGGGGGGCATTTGACCAAGATGCATTGCGTTTGATGATCGAATCTCTATAGAATGACCAATGACTCTGTTGATTCCATTATAGAACGCAATGCATCTTGGTCAAATGCCCCTGACACCATCCTTTCCGTAATCGTCTATTGCCAAATTTGCCTTCGTACCCACTTTTATGATGAATTTTGGCGGAAAACTACCAATTTTTAACGATTTTTTGCCAATTTCAGCCAAACCGACCTATGTTTAAGGAAAATCTGCCCAAAAATGACCCTTGTTTAGAGAAATTTGGGCCAAAAAACTCACCCTCAATATGTTATATCCCCCTCCCCCCTGGGGTTTTAGGTACTAGGACTCAAAGTAATAAGTCTAGGAAGTCAACCCGATTGCTCTCATGAGTCAGTTTTCCAAATTCAACCAAATCAATCCCGTGAGATGAGAAAGTGTTCAGGGATTGGGTGAACAACTATTTTTGATTTTATACCCATTCCTCTCCAGGAGTAATTAGTTTTTCAGACGGACTTCAAAGCTAAGAATAAATACCTTTAGCCTTCTTGGCAGCCTCTCTCAACTCTGCTGACCCAAAATCTTCATTATTTGCAATGTCTTCCAAGTTTGTGATTTCACCCCCAATACCAGCATCTAGGAACAAATTTGCAGGTCAAAATGAAGTTTAAAATTTTAGCGACAAGCACTGGGGTTGCAGAAGTAGCTACTGTAAGTCCTAAATAAATCCACAACTCCTTGTCATTACACTAGTGGTGTTTGGTGGAGCTCAAGCCCTTGGGGCAACTCTCAAATGTCCATAACAGGTACACGTATTTTTTTTAAAGAAGCTGCTTATAAGAAACTCAGCTCTCAGATCGCTAAAAATTTCAGAAACTCCAGTACAGGCGAAAAATAGTTAAGAAATTTGTTTTAGTCAAAGAAACCCGCAGCATATTTTTACTTTATTTTCACTTGTTTCCTGTATCATATTACTAGTACTTGAGTGTTATCTAAACATTGGAAAGGCTTAAAATAACTACATTTTGAAATGTTCAGGAGGGCACAGAAAGTAAACATAAAGGTTGTTATGGAGCTCGTAAGAAACTGATAAGAAACTCTGACTCAAAATCTAATAATTTTAAGAAACTTTCAGTACTGGCTCAAATTCTTAGTTTCTTATAAAAAAATACGTGTATGTGCGGAGTATTTTTTGAGTGTAGAATTTGAAATTGCAGAATTTGTTGGGTTTTGCCATTAACTGCAGTATTCTTTAAGGTTACGGTAAACGTTTGTAGGCCGAAAAAGCCAATTTTCGGATTTCTTCAAATTTCAGAAGCCCAACTTTTAAGAAACACAAAGATACCATCTTTGGGAGTAACTATGTGGTTTGAATTCGAATCCTAGCTTTTTGACCTATTAAGCCGGTCGTGTGTTAGAAAACAAACATTAAACCACATAATATGTATCGATTCCTTTGTTTAAATTCACAAATTGCTTTTTAAGCGGTAATTGCCTGACCCGGATTACATTGTGGATTATTTGACCTTGATGTTTACATTTGAAGTGGCATCAGTAAAAGGCCCTTTGTTCGGGACTTACAAATCCACTAGGTGCAGGTACGAAAAAGCTATTTTGTACCCAAGGAGCCAATCGAATGGCTCCACATTTTGCACACTACCAGAGCAGGCTTCAGGCAAGCAAAACCTGTCTCAAAATCTTGGTATGTCCTCTGGTCCGCCTTTTATAGCCCAATACAACTGTGGGAGGGCAGAGAAGTTATTTGCAAATTTATGACAGCGTATATTTTCAAGGGAAGGAGGAATTTAAAGAATCTGAGAAACGTTTTGGTAGCTTATGATGTGCGCTTCCTGTTGATTTTGTTATGTTAAACGCAAGGGTAAAAAATAGCTTTTGAAGGAGGTATGCTCTCTTAAGCAATAAATTTCCCTGGAAAAATTCATTTTACAATCTTTGCGAATTATTTTGATATGGTTAGAATCCCCACATTCTTACACATCGAATGATGTATAGTTTAACTAGATTCCGTCCGCTAATAGTTTGGTTTTTGGGGAGAGAAAACCCAATCTTGCGCTACAAACGTTTACCGTAACCTTAAGTGGGGGACGGAGGGGGGGAGGGGGGGTAACTTCATGATATTTTTTTGGGATCAAGACATTTCATAGAATTTTTATGGGTGTAGTATAAAGCAGCCCAGTATTATTTTAGATAATGACATCTAACCCAAAGACAACCTATAGTACTTTTTGGGTCTTCAAAACAAAGCTAAGTATTTTTTTGCGTCCTCAAAAAGTGGTGGAGTATTTTTTGGTGTATACTGAATAGAGCAACTCCGCACATATCTCTCACGAACACTGAAGAGTTTGAACCTTGAACCCCATTCGCCTGAACTGTTCTGGCTGCAAAGTCAGTGGATTACACCATTGCCCCAAAACACCTTTACCTGGTCTTCAAAAATGTTTACACATTCAAGTGAAACATCATTTTAGAAATAGTGCAGATTGGAAATTGGATAAAGAAAACACTTTTATAGTAGCACCCCTCCCTTGCAGTAGCAACAGCTTACAATCCTGAACAAAATATATTGGAACAACGTAAAATTCTACAATTTCAAATAAGCAATCCCCCATCCCCTCACCCCTGATACAATGTTGATTTGATCTATTTCAGCTTCAAGATGCCATTGAACATTTTTTTGGAGGTGAAAGGGGGTTGTGAAAGTGTAGAAATGAGAAGAATTGGGATAATCAGCGAAAACACGATTTCATGACCAACATAACGCAGTTCATCACTGTATATTTCATTTGGTACAAGCTGACCTGGCTGGAACAATTTCATTCCTGAGAGGGCTATGGCTACCATAACTGGGATGCTGTATTTAAAGGAATCTAATAATGGACAGATACTCCAACTACTTCACTGTGGTAGTAGCAAAATGGATTAAACAGTTGCTTTGTGGTCTATTGGCCCTGGTTTAATTCCCCTCAGATACCATAAAAATAATTCAAAATATTTGAAACTATTTGTCATAATTATTTCACTTCAATCAAACAGTTCCAAAACCTACTATCATTATACGGTAATTTGATATCATGCCTTACCTAGGGCTTCTCTTGATTTTAGCTTCTCGTGCAGTTGATCAATGTCAGTCTCGTCTTTGAAACTCAACTTTTCTTTCAAATTCTCCAAAACTTGTTTGGTCTAGATCGAGAATAAACACAATTATACAGTTTGCACAGTTCAATGTACATTGTAACTTTCAAGTGATTCAATACAAACAAAGAGACCCATAAAAATGTGCAACTTGCTAATATGCCTTAAATGAAAAACATTTGCTTGAAAGATGCAAATTTTTCTCATTCTTATCAGAAAGGCAAACATAGACTTCAAAGTATCACAAACTGTGATCTCTGATGAGAAGAATGTACCCTGCTCAAGAGCATGCCCCCAGAACTATCATGCCAATCAATAACGATCTGGCTTCAATTTATTGCCAATGCACAATATAATGTAAGCATCTCGAAAAGCTTTACAATTTGGCTGAAAAAACAAATGGTTCCCACAGCAATTTTCAATTTCATGTTCTAAGAAATAATGACCACGAAAATGGAATTTTGAAGCTGAAGACGTTTTATGCTGAAAAATCACTCATCAACCAATCATAGTCTTGCTCAATACAGTGCAGGCCTTGCACACATTAAAATGGTTTTATGCCTAAGAATTATCAAGAATTCTTGAGCATATTTTTAGCTTCCTAAGAATTCTTGTTTTCAAAAATTTAGTGTCCTTCATATGGGTCAAGAATTCTTAACAGAATGTGAAGACTTCTTGTCATGTTATAAGTGAAAGCGGTAGAAGCGTACCACCTTTGTTTTCAATATTAAAAATAGAATCGTCTCTTGATTAAATTTTGTTTTCTTTGCATGAAAAAATCCTTGAATATTCATATTCGTTTTCAAGGGGAAGGAACTCCTATTGTTACCCACTGGGCTCCGCGCAACAGAAGCAATATTCGAATAAAACGAAAGCAAATAACAGAAGCAATATTCAAATAGTCATCTAATCATGAAAATCTTACTTTGAATATGCTCAATGAGCAGAACTCTTACTCATCGTAAAGGTAAACAAACTTTCAACCCAATTTTAGTTCTGCTCATCCGGGGAGTCCCCATTCACCGGGATGATGCAGGAAGGGGTACAAACATGTCTGGTTTGGTCTTCAACGTGAGCATGAAATGTTATGGCTCATAAATTCATTTTCAGATAACTAATTTCTTCCTACGATATGACAAACTGTGAGTTGAAACTGCTAGCATGTAACTAGAATGAATAGAAATTGCCAAATTCGGAACTTTTTTCTCTGTGTTTATGTCTCGTTCAAGTCCTACCCTGACCATCCCCCCCGGGCAGCCCAGGGGTCAGCAAAAATTGCTTGCACAAATGCCCGGGGGCGGGGGAAATTTTTCTGGCGAATGCCCGGGGGCCGGGCACTGAAAATATGCCATATTCCCAGTAACTGTATAATGAAAAGCTCCTGATGTTGTATAATGCCCCGGGGGCCAGGGAAAAATTTATTGTCAAATGCCCGGGGGCGGGGAATATTTTTTGAGCAAATGCCTGGGGGTGTCCCGGGGGGGGATGGTCAGGGTAGGAATTGAACGAGACATTACTCAAACATCGGAATTTTTTTGGGACACCCGGTATATTCAAATAATTTTCATGGTACGCTTCTTCCACTTTGACTGTAATGTGTGTAAGGCCTGTACTGTATATTGACTACCCTTGGTAGGAATACTCTGACTCGGGGCATATCTTTACCAAAATTATGGATAGAACTTGAAGTCTGGAATAGACGAAGTGCGGGTATGTTCCCTTTTCATGTGCATACAAAGGTAATCCATTCACCTCACTGATGTCAGATCTTGTTTCGTATGGATCTCCATCGCCACTCGTAGCTGAGCTTATTGACATATATTCTCCTTCACTTTTTGAACGTGGGACAACTTCAAAATCATTACTACTCTCACTGCTTTCTTGTCTGTGTGCCATCTTTTAGCAATTTTAGTTAGAAAGAATCTACGGAAGAAGGCAAAGGAATACAGTGAAAATTCACAAATAAGACAGCATCAATCTCAAATTCATTTATATTCAGCCCCGGGGGGGCCACTTGGTACCTGATGTGTTATCATGCTCGTACAAAAAAACGCGGGAAAGGGTACCTTTCTTCAACGTAGGCACGGGCCCGCGCGGGCCCTCGTTTAGGGGTACCAATTCGACCGTAATTTCACAAAAGGATGTAGTTTTTTGCATTTGATAAATCGAAAGGCTTCTATGATGATATTTTTAATCAAGCATTTTAAAATAGAATTTGAATTAGGAAAATATGTTACGCAAATTCAGCTACTTTAGGTTTAACTCTTCGTCCCTGATTCATCACACAGAATCACACTGGTCATATCAACAATTTTGATAAGTGACTTGTCCGCGATTAGGGTACCTAAACTTAACAAATTCAATGTGAACGGGAAAGGGTATGTTCTCAAGAAAATTTTCCGCGATTAGGGTATGCATTTTGCTAAAAAAGGTCGGCGTTTAGGGTGCATATGTTGCACCTTTGCACGAGCATGATACTATAGAAAAGTATAGGAGTGGCCCCCCCGGGTATTCAGCAACGTTTGCATAGTTAAATATATCACTTAATATGATAAATATATTTTAATATGATATAGTTTTATATGATCAATGTCAAAAGATACAACAATAGGAACAACTGCAAATGAAATGAGGTTAAGAGTTGCCAAGGGCACTATGGAGAAACCGTAACGGTTTTGAGCCTTAGTGCCCTTTGTGTAGCTTCCACTTCATTTAACTTACAAATCGATGATGAAACAATTATTAGTACAATAATTAAAAGAGAATAATATAATATAAACAGTTAATTGCCACCTTGCATTTGAAAATATGAAAACTACAACTAATTTAAAGAATATCGGGCTAAAATGTTTCACCAAAATTTTCTGAAATTTGAAAATTGCACAAAACCCATAGTGGAATCGGTAAACTCCGTACGCCACAGATTTACGCCAAGCATTCCTCTCTGTTACGCCAGAAGAATATACTATCATTGTCAAAAGTCATGCAGTATGACTTTTCAAGCGCAAAAGTTTACGCCAACCATTCTCGGAGTATAAAGAAATACGCCGGCGTAAAAATGAACAAGAGGCTGTATGCCACAGATCTGTGGTGTAACGTACACTGATTCCACTATGGCACAAAACCACCAATAAAGATGCTGCAATGTTCTTCACTCCCCAAATATTGTTGGACGCAAACAAAATAGTTTGATCTTCTATTCCAAGTTTTAATGTTGGAAGCAGCTGAAGGATTTTCTGGTGCAATTTAGCAAGGCAAAATGAGTATTCGAGTATTCAATTACTCGACATGTACACTTTTTTGCGCAGCACAACTACTCTCAAATTTTAAACCCTGAGGACCTTTGCTAGCCCAAGCACATTAAAGATGATGGTCTTATATGCGGGTTTTTACTGTATACAAAGTTAGATCAGGACAACATCCAAAATAAATTTGTGAAAGACGACGCAACAAGATGAAGTCAAGAAGTGATGGCCTAAACTGAACGTTGGACAGTCTTGAGCCGTCTTTCCCGGTCGGTGAATCAAAAAGGCGATGGTAACGAAAAGATTCCAAGAAATGTTTATGAACCATGTATCATTTTGAATCACAAAATAAAAACAAAATTCAAACTTTGATCAGGCTTTGCGTTACAGGGTTTTTAGGCCAACGTCACAAACCAGACAGAGACCAAAACACATGACGTCTCTTTTTAAACAGTTAACCCGTCTCCTAATTTCACAGAAATTCCTCTTCATATTCATCCATTACAAAGTTATACCCCTTAAAAATATAAAACATTGGTACTCTGCAAATTATACCTGTTTTTGTTGTCAATTTGTGCGATGTCTTTAAGTTAAGTTCTTTGGAGCGATGGAATATTTTTCGATGGAATATTTTTCGTCGTTGCTTGCTTCGGAGCTTCTTCGTCGTCTTGTTTAGCCTCGTTCCACTGCAGCCTCCGTTTTATACGCTTGAAGGGGAAGTACCTTCTAAGAATAGGATTACGTAATGCAGTGGAATAAAACAAGCAGAATGACACAGCAAAGAGCAGAGAAATTTGTTGTCAAACTTGCAGATTAAGCAGCTTCATTATTTGTGGACGAAAAGATGAGATTACTCTCCTAGAAACGTCACAAAGTAGCACACAGTGATCTATTAAAGTTGCGATTAATATACTCTAGAAAACATGGGTGGCGAAAAGATGAGGAATCATTCTTGAAAAAATTTTTTTGCAAAATTCTTTGGCAGTGTAGCAAATGATAATTTCTTGTATCATTAAAATTTGCAATGAACTTCCTTCTGCATATTTTTGTGTAAATAGGATATATCGCGTAGAAAAAAAAAATTAATAGAAAATCGTAGAAATAAGAAGGGAACAACATATAACAAACATTACAGCGTACAAATAAACGTAATTTTTTCATAAGAAACTTAACTCTCAAATCGCCAACAAATTAAGAAACTCCAATACTGGGAAAAAACCAATTAAGAAACTATTTATTTTAGTCTAGGAAATCCTTAGCATATTTGTACTTTGTTTCAACTTGTTTCCTGTATCATATTTATCATATTACTTAGAAGGTGCTTGAGTAATGTCTAAACATTGGAAAAGCTTAAAGAATCTCGTTTTGAAATGTTCACGAGGGCACAGGAAGTAAACATGAAGATTGTTAGAAACATGAAGTCTTATGAAACTCGTAAGAAACACTGAGGACTGAAGGTCTGATAATTTTAAGAAACTTTTAGTGCTTTTAGTACTGGCTCGAGTTCTTAGCTTCTTACAAAAAAATACGTGCATACGTGAATAAAGTATGAAATCTCAATAACCTAAATAAGAAAACAATGGGATTATGATACCCAGAAAATAAAGAAAAATCAAAAAATTCTTAGTATTTGAAACTGGAAATTTGCTTCCCAGATTAAGACACATTAAGTACCAAAGACTGATCAAAATGAAGATCAATGTTTATGTTTTCACGAAAAAAGTTCATGTGAAAACCAAGGGTGGGCATGTTGTATGGTTGCATGAGGAAGGACAGTGGTACTATGTGTGTCCACATAAACGGTTTATTTCTCCCATACTATGTTAATGGCTGTCCCTAAAATCAGGCTTATTTTCAACTCGTTTTAATGAACAAGTTCATCTCAAAACAAGTATGTAGTCTACATAGCTGAACTGCGAGAATCAAAGGTAGGTCAAATATCAAAATCTAAAATCTTTGTCATTACAGATAGGCAGATAATATTCACACCACGTATCAAATAGCTAATGCTGATTTCAAGTATAAATGGTTAATTCTTAGGTAAATAATTAACTACTGTGTAAAAACTAGCAAACAATTGACCTTTATTGGCACTTTGAAAATATTAATATACAGCCTTCAATATTACGATTAGACGCTTCGGGCATCATACCATCATACTTCACAAGTGATTAGGGGCGGACAGGCCCGCATGGCGATTGCTACAAGGGCCCTTAGAATTAGAAAAAGTTGGACCTTCACCCTAAGTAAGATTAAGAGCCAAAAAGGCCAAATTATTAACTTTTTTCTTGGTCAAGGGAAAATGTGCTACTCGTGCAGTAACTGTACCGGTGTATAAACAATTTACACACAGTCATCGTTGAAAGGTGAGTATGATATACCGGGTGTCCCAAAAAAATGTATACAGATTTGGTTGACCCTAGTGATAAGAATTTAGCGCAAATCAACCCGAAACCATTTTAAAAACATACCTCGATAGTCAACTTGAACATAGATACCTTGATAGTTGATATTGATACTTTGAAAGTTAAAATATTAATTTTCAAAGGACAAATTTGCCTCAACCTCGAAACCAGAGCTTTGGCGTTTGGGCCTAAGCAAATTCTTAAATAAATCAACAATAGACTTGAAAAAATTTGAAACAGGAGGAGAGAAACAAAAAATTGTGGAAAAGATACGTTTTAAAAAGTATAATTTGCGTGACACTTATCATCAAGGGAGCTCCATAGTAAACTTCAATCATTTTAATATCAACAACTGATTTCACGACTCAGGCCAAAACGCCAAAGCTCTGGTTTGGAGGTCGAGGCAAATTTGTCCTTTAAAGATTAATATTTCAACTCTCAAAGCATCAAGGTAAAAAAACAAGGCAATAAAAAAACAATGTTGTTGTGCGTGCTGTACGTCGTTTGTATAAGTATAACAGTAATTTCAATAAAAATACGACTTGTACGAAGAATATGAATACATACAACGTTTCGAGCATAACTCTTCATCAGGTATCAATAGAAACACATTTAAACTTTTCCGATCAAACGATCAATGATATTCTTTCTTGCGATTTTATTTGTCAAAGAAAGGTCCACTATTATACATCAACCTATCCTTTAATTTGGATGAGCCATTTTAAACAAGGTATCTATGTTCAAGTTGACTATCAAGGTATTTGTTACAAATGTTCTCGGATTGATTTACGCTAAATTCTCATCGCTAGGGTCGACCAAATCTGTATACATTTTTTTGGGACACCCCGTAGATATATCATCTATCAATAGATGTCTTTCGGTCATACAGATTGTGTTTGCAACTGGGACATCTATCAATAGATGTCTTTCGGTCATACAGATTGTGTGTGCAATGGGGACATCTATCAATAGATGTCTTTCGGTCATACAGATTGTGTGTGCAATGGGGACATCTATCAATAGATGTCTTTTGGTCATACTGATTGTGTTTGCAATTGGGACATCTATCAATAGATGTCTTTCGG
>REGM01000083.1:691237-711242 GCA_004194415.1 Aurelia aurita | reverse complement strand
AATAGATGTCTTTCCGTCATACCGATTGTGTGTGCAATTGGGACATCTATCACTAGATGTCTTTTGGTCATACTGATTGTGTGTGCAATTGGGACATCTCTCAATAGATGTCTTTCGGTCATACTGATTGTGTGCAATTTGGACACCTATCACTAGATGTCTTTCGGTCATACTGATTGTGTTTGCAATTGGGACATCTATCAATAGATGTCTTTCGTTCATACAGATTGTGTGTGCAAGTTGGACATCTATCAATAGATGTCTTTTGCTCTAACTGATTGTGTGTGCAATTGGGACATCTATCAATAGATATCTTTTGGTCATACGGATTGTATGTGCAAGTTGGATATCTAACAATAGATATCTTTTGGTCATACGGATTGTATGTGCAAGTTGGATATCTATCAATAGATGTCTTTCGCTAATACTGATTGTGTGTGCAATTGGGACATCTATTAATAGATGTCTTTTGGTCATACTGATTGTGTGTGGAATTGGGACATCTATCAATAGATGTCTTTTGTTCATACGGATTGTTTGTTTAATTGGGACATCTATCAATAGATGTCTTTTGGTCATACTGAATGTGTGTGCAATTGGGACATCTATCAATAGATGTCTTTTGGTCATACTGATTGTGTGTGCAATTGAGACCTCTATCAATAGATGTCTTTCGGTCATACAGATTATGTGTGCAATTGGGACATCTATAAATAGATGTCTTTCGCTAATACTGATTTTTTGTGCAGTTGGGACATCTATCAATAGATGTCTTTTGGTCATACTGATTGTGTGTGCAAAACTCACATCTATCAATAGATGTCTTTTGGTCATACTGATTGTGTTTGCAATTGGGACATCTATCAATAGATGTCTTTTTGTAATACAGATTGTGTGTGCAATTGGGACATCTTTCAATAGATGTCTTTTTGTCATACAGATTGTGTGTGCAATTGGGACATCTATCAATAGATATCTTTTGGTCATACTGATTGTATGTGCAATTGGGACATCTATCAATAGATGTCTTTTGGTTATACTCATCGTGTGTGCAAGTTGGACATCTATCAATAGATGTCTTTCTGTCATAAAGATTGTGTGTGCAATTGGGACATCTATCACTAGATGTCTTTCGGTCACACAGAGTATGTGTGGAAAACTGTATTATTATGATTCTAAAAATGAGCCTGAATCGAACAATATTTTTGAACATTTTGTATAATTTTCGAATGTGCACAAAAGTGATAGAAGCTGTAACGCCACTCAGTCGAACTTTTTGTAAAGAAATCTTTTAGAATATCACTCCATCCAGACTCTTTTGTAGAATAGCTAAAAGGTCTATTGTCGGCACAAGCAAAGGGACATTAGAGTTTCCTTGAGGGATGAAATTTTCATTTTTTTTATTTTTTTGTTTTGTATGCACAATCTAAAAATTTACAATTTAACAAACATATTTACGACAAACGATACCATAGGGAGCACGATATACATGTCAACCCAATGACCTTTACAATTAACAAAATACAAAGATACTAAAGACCATACCAAAGTTTCTGTTGGTTTCTGTTAAGGAAGAACCTTTTAGGTCGAAAAATATAAATGCTATCTGCTCGAGTAATGAAATTTGGTTTTGGACTCACCGAAAGTGACACTAAAGGAATAAGATATTCATGCCAGGACTTAGAACTTGTGAGCTGAGACTGGAAATAGCAGAGGCAAAAACATAGACTGGGAATGCGATACGAGACTGGGCATACAAGGCAAAAACTCGCTCAATGTCATGGAGAAACTTTTTTCTGAAGCCACAGTGATGGTTAAAGATATACTACTCAATTCAAGTCAATAGTACTTTGAAATTCATATGTTTTTCATAATTTTTACTCTTGGCCACCTATATTCAAGACCTTAAGGAGGCCCTGGGCCCAGTTGGCCCAAGGAGCAATCACGTTACACGTTTTTCTATAAGAAACTTGGATCAGGCCATTGTAGTAAAAGTTTCTTTAATATAACATGAACATTTCCGCATTTTAGTACTAAATGTTTCTTAATTTGTTGATTATTTTTAAGTGCATAACTTATCAAGTAATTTCTAACACTGCTGCAGATACGTTTCTTGATATATAAAACATCATATGAGAAGATAACGTGCTCTATTGCGTTCAAATCAGAAAACCGGTAGTTAATATTACTCAAGAATAAAGGGATCGACGAAATTTTTGACATAAAATCCTCGAAAAGAGTTTCTACTACTTCTCAGACATAGTACTATGTTACTATAGTATAGTATAGTTACTATAGTATAGTATAGTACTATAGTACTACTATAGTACTGAGTTTCATTAAAAAATTAATAGAAATATACTCATTTTTTTTATAAGAAACAGCTTATAAGAAACGGTAGGCTCAATCTTTTGAAACTTAAAGAAACTGCCCTACCTGAATTAAAAAAGCTAAGGAACTTTTGTTTTTTGTAGCTTTAATTTTCCCAGGTCACTGGAAATTTTTTAAAAACTGTACCATATAGTGGATGTTTTGGCATTGGCGTGAGTGCGAATTATGTTATATAAACATGTTTTGAGATCTTACTAAGTAATTTGGAAGCAATTCTAACAAAAATATATCGGCTCTTCACTTAGGGCATTAACAATATAAGAAACACACAAGAAACTTTTGGTAGCAAAATGGCCTAAAATTGAACAAAAAGCCGCCTACCAACCCAAGACCTTAGTTTGTTATAACAAAAATTGAGTGTACGCTTGTGTGCAGGAACGAGGAAATCTGCAACATGGAAATCTTGTACGCGTTTCATAAANTTTCCCAGGTCACTGGAAATTTTTTTAAACTGTACCATATAGTGGATGTTTTGGCATTGGTTTGAGTGCGAATTATGTTATATAAACATGTTTTGAGATCTTACTAAGTAATTTGGAAGCAATTCTAACAAAAATATATCGGCTCTTCACTTAGGGCATTAACAATATAAGAAGCACACAAGAAACTTTTGGTAGCAAAATGGCCTAAGATTTAAGAAACTGCCTGCCTACCAACCCCGGACTCTAGTTTGTTATAAAAAAATTGGGTGTACGCTTGTGTGCAGGAACGAGGAAAACCGCAATATGAAAATCTTGTATGCGTTTCATAAATATCCTTTTGTATTTGAGAGAAATCCCTAAGGAGTCCCAAAAAATAATTTTGCTTTAAAAAATCTCGTACACTTTTTCGAAGCAGTCACTCCTCAAACCGCAAGAAGACAAACAAACAACAAACAAAGATTTCGTTTTCGTCGCATCCTCGATTTGAGTACGAGGCACTCAGTAGGAAGTGATGATAAATCCCAAAATCCCATGATGCTTTAGTGATAGTGATGATCAGGGAAGTTCAGGGAAGTACATCAAATCACATCAAATCAAAGACAAAGTGAAAGCTGCCAAAATATTGTATCAAATTCTTGTGAAACCAAACCACAAGTTGGCATTAAAGGCGGAATCTTTGTCATCTAGAAGTAGTATAAAACGAAAACGAAACATGAAGAGTATTTTCAAACGCAGTTCAAGCAAGAACATGATGGAGTCGGAAGGAACCGGCTCAGCAGTACGAGCAGCCGTTGAGGCGGACAACAGTTTTGATGAGCAAGACACCGACACACAAGATCGAGGAACAAAATCTGTCGCTAGACAGTTTAGCCAAGATGGGAGAGGTATGCTGTAGTTTCCTTTTTGAAGACGAGAATGACGAGGGAGAGAGAGAGGGAGAGGATAAACAACAACGGATTAGTCAAGTTTAGGCCAATTTGTTTGTTTGTTTGCATTTCGCAATTGCATATTGCATAACAACAACGCAGACAACGGAAAGGGAAGTGACAAAAACATTCGTCAATAAGTACTGGAGTGGAGCATTCTTATAATACTGTAGTAGGAACATGACATGTGTATCTGCATTGAACTTGAGTTGATTTTTGTAAAGTTCTGCGAAAAGAAAAGAGGCTGATAGTGATAGCCTATTTGACTAGATGATACTGATGCATCGATCAAGAACAAAACATGGGACATGCAAAAAGTGGCAAAGCTTATTTTTAAAGTGGTCAAAGATAAGCTACAACATTTGCTGCAATAGACCTTTCAGCTTATTCTACGAAAGAATCTGGATTAAGTGGCGTTTTTATAAATCTTTACTCAAAAGGTTTGATTGAGCGCAGTAGCGGCGCCAGCCGCCAACAACTGGGGAGGACAAGCATGGGGGTCCGGGGGCAAAGCCCTGGGAAAATGTTCAGAACCACGCCCTTTTTATCATTGGGAAACACCCTTTTTATTGCTAAGAAACCCCCTTCTTTGTCCTCAAAATGCAGGATCTAACTACCTAACCCCTCCTCCACCAATTTCTCTATGGATTTGGACGAATTGGAAAACCGACTTTGGAGAGAAGTGGGGGGGACGAGTCCCCTTCAGTCCTCCCTGTGGCGCTACCACTCATTGAGCCGCCTTGAAGCTTCTATCATTATTGAACACATTTTAAAATTTTCAGGTTTCTACAAGATGTACTGGATGTATAAAAATATCATTCGATCCAGAAATTGAAATATGTAATATGTTTAATTCATTTGTAGCATAGCTAAGAGGTCTGTTGGCAATTTATTTAGCAAACTGCCCAATCAGTGGCAGAGCCACCACAAATAATGGAGAGATACAGCTCCCAAAAATTTTCCTGAAATTACCCCAAATTACTTGAAATGGAAATTGATGAATTGTTTTATTCTTTTCTTCCAACAGAAATTGTGCATGAAGGTTGGGGTGAAAAGGAGAGCGGCCAGAAGATCTTTAGTCATTACAATTGGAAAAAGAGGTGGTTTAGATTGACGCAAAAGGGTCATCTTGTTCTCTTTTCTTATTATGTGTAAGTATTATTTACTTCAAGTGGGTGTACATGGGGTGTAGAATTTCCATCCATCCTCGGGACCTCACATGTTAAAGAAATCCTCCTCGATAAATCGTGCTTTTAGATCTTTCTCCTTTCAAGAAAGCCTTGAGTCCTCATTTCCTTGGAGTAAGAATAACAGCCTCCTCAGCTCCTCGGACTTAACCCATACACCCACCTTCAAGAGTATATGGATGCATATTTTTTATATGAAAACTTTGTTAATGCACTGAAAATATGGAAGAGACTTAAATATCGGTGCCACAAAGAAGGAAAATAGAAAGTATATAGTACTTCTCCAGACCACTACTAAAAACTTCCTGCTCGCATCTGAGTCTGCTATCGTTTTGAGGGGAAATTTCAGGAGCTTTATTTTGCTGGGCACACTCAATGGTAATGAAAGTCAAGTACGCCCTCCATACCCCCTCCCTCCACCCCTAACCCTAGCAATACAGCTGCAGAGTGAAAATATAACACACAGAGAATGTCCATATCCAAAGGGAAATGTCTTTGCATGTTTGAAAACAATATTGTAACCAAATTGTTTTTATTGAAAATATCATTTTATCTAATTTCTGCAGAAAACCAACTGATACAAGCCCAAAAGGTGAAGTCATGTTAACACAGGAATGTAAGTAATTAATTGCAATTGCAAAAAAAGTTTATGAATGAGCCTGGTTGTTCCTGCAATTTCAACAATAATCTGTTCTCAGTAGCCTTAGAAATGCTTTATACGCTTGCATCAACTATCACTCTTTAATGTGCTCATTTGCCAGGCCTCATTAATGGGCACGAGTGAGTGAGTGCCGCTCGCAGGTACAAAATATCACTACACATTGGTTGCTGGCACCTTTACTATACTTAGAATGCTTTGATTGCAGGCACATTTTTCCCTACCATTTCCTTGCAGGCACAGAATACTTTTAATGAGACCTGTTATTTGCAAACTAAACTTTGGCTTCAATAGTTTCATGCAACTATTAAAGATGATTAAAAATGTTTATTTAATATATATATATATATTCTCATAAGCTCCTTCTCAATATGTAATAAAAATAGATATAGATTCTCAAGAAAAACACATTCAGTTAAACGTTTCGGCGCAAGCCTTCATCAGGCTTAATAATTACATAATTACTTCATAATTACTACTACATAATTACTGATGAAGGCTTGCGCCGAAACGTTTAACTGAATGTGTTTTTCTTGAGAATCTATATCTATTTTTATTACATATTGAGAAGGAGCTTATGAGAATATATATATATATATATATATATATATATTTGTGTACATCTTATATATATATATATATATATATATATAAATATATATATTTATTTATATATATTTATTTGTTTTTATATATTTATATTTATATATATATNATATATATATATATATATATATATATATATATATATATATATATATATATATATATATATATATATATATATATATATATATATATATATATATATATATATATATATATATATATATATATATATATATATATATATATATATATATATATATATATATATATATATATATATATATATATATATATATATATATATATATATATATATATATATATATATATATATATATATATATATATATATATATATATATATATATATATATATATATATATATATATATATATATATATATATATATATATATATATATATATATATATATATATATATATATATATATATATATATATATATATATATATATATATATATATATATATATATATATATATATATATATATATATATATATATATATATATATATATATATATATATATATATATATATATATATATATATATATATATATATATATATATATATATATATATATATATATATATATATATATATATATATATATATATATATATATATATATATATATATATATATATATATATATATATATATATATACAATAGATTATATTAAATCTAGTGATTTTTATTGCTTTTTCTTATTTCAGATACTGCAAGAGAGCTGGAAATGGGTGAAAAATCTAAACCAAACTGTTTTACATTAGGACCTGTGACAGACTCATCTGCTTTGAGGACATATTATGTCAGTTGTGGTTAGTAATGTATAATTTCTCATCATTTTCTAAAACATTCTGATGTGAAGTTGACACAAGAATGTAAGTGGTATCATATTTACTGTATCAAAATTTAAAAATTCTGAAATTATTGAAATTCTATTCACTTTTATGGATGTCTACGTAATGATGAATTTATCACAAGAGTTTTGGTGCAATGAAACATTATTTGCATAGAGCAAAATGTTGATGATGACTGGGCTTATATTGTAGCAGAAGAAATGTTTAACTTCAAGAAGAACATTTTTCCAGCCAGCTACCATGGCCTACCCTCAACTTTGAGAGTGAGCAAATTTTGGCTTTTGGTAATCTGTATACCTTTGAATTTTTTTATTTAAATCAATTTTTTTCTCATTTTGCTAAAGCTTCAGAGGATGATAAATCTGATTGGATAGCAACGTTGAATTGCATCATTGAGGGTGTGCCTGAAAAACTTATCAAACGTAAAACTACTTACAGAGCCAGAAGCAAAATGGTATGAACATTTTTTGCTGTATAAGACATCATTTGAGACAGTAGCTATCTTACCTTTAGCATGCTCTTCTCTTTCATACATACATTCTCTGCTTCCTTGAAAAGATAAGAAATAGTTTACTGTCACATGTTTACAGTCCAATAAAGAATCCATGCTCCTTCTTTGTCTCCGTACTCCATTGTCTATTTTTGTCAAGCATTAAACACTTTGTGGGTTTGTAACAAAATTTATGCCTAGACGTTAAGGACAGAAAATTTTGAGGAGAGAGACTCTCACAGTTTTCGCGTTTTTGAGGCAAACCACCAAAGTTTATTCCACGAAAAGACCTAAAATTTACAATTTGCTAACAGTTCATTGGGGATCGTCTCAATAAAGCGTACTTTTTTCGGTGGCAGGTAAGTGTCAGTTCTTCCACCGATGATACAAAGCGGCGACAATTTTGCCGGAGCTTTCTACGCAAAACGGAGGAGGTTTGAAATTTTCATGTTCTAAATCTCCGAAAACAATCGGCGATAGAAACTCTGCTAACTCCGCCGATTCTTTTGCTCAACGAAATGTACTCCAATCGACATCTTAAGCCTAAAAATTGCTTTTCTCTGTTATTATCATAATTGATGTTAACAAACCTTATGTATTTATAATTTAACCATCAAATTAATTACAATATAAATTTAAGAAAAAGAAAGTGATATAATTACAGGAATTCAAAATTTACAGGCAAAAGCTAAAAAGGTAGTCTAAAAAAACACCCCAGGTTAAAAATGGCAGGGATAGCATTAAAAAGGTCAATACGACCTTGTTTCCATAATGGTCCCTCCAGAGGTGGTATACCTTGCAAATATTGTCGTTATTTGATCTATAATGCTCGAAATATCCCCTTCGCCTAAAGAGAGAATTAGCGAAAGTTTTACTCAGAGATATTTTGATTTCATCAAACCGCGAAAGTTGATTGCGAAACTTTCGCAGTTTTTTCTAGACACCAAAGTTTTTACCACGAAAGTTTCTTCCCTTAAAATAATAGTTACTTGCCAACGGTATCTGATTAAATTCCTTATGAAACTTTTCCTTGCTGTACCTGATATCGATCATTTAAGCTGCTCATTACAGGCCAGAGGAAAAAGGCAAACATATCCACCACCAGAACTGAGTTCAAAGGGTGAAACATTCTCATACCAGAAATTTAAATGGAGATTGGAAGTAAGTATTTTTCCACTCACTTTCTGCTTCTATATTGTATCTTACTAACGTGTTATGATTTGTGCCATGGCAGTTGATGTTTAATGGGCTTTCTGCTAGGAGTGTCTCGCCACCCATGCTTCACATTTTGCCAGGCATATCACCAGGCTGATATCTCAGCAAAATTGATCAAGGATTTTGGGGCCCTTTTAAATGATGCTGAGATGAAACACTTTCATAAAGTTGCTTGTAACTTGAGAACGATATGACCGATTTTACGCAACTAGGTCCGCTTCAAACGTCGAACTTCTCATGTGCCGAACTAAGCCAATTTGGTGCGGCAAATGACCGTGTTAGGTGCGACTCCTGTTTCAAACGTCGAACCTAATTGTGCCACTCCTAAGTCCAAATGAAATTGTAACATGAAGTACTTCAGGCTATGCAGACTCCGTGTTGTTTTTGTTCTTTCTGATGGTAAGATTAGCGTTCGCGCCAAAGTTATATTTTACTCATGCGCTCCGTACTACAGAAGAGAAATGTGGGATAGAAAATAGATTATGCATTGAGTTCGGCACATGAGAAGCTCGATGTTTGAAACCAAGCCGTGCTTGAGTCGTGCAGCTCGGCAAGATCTGCCGATCCAAAGTAGGTTGCCGCTCCTAATTAAATCTGCCGTACCGAACTAATTCAAACGTCGCGCTTCTCGTGTACTTAATTCACGAGTTAAGTTCGGCACATGAGAAGTTCGACGTTTGAAGCAGGCCTTGTTAGTTACACAATGAATATCGGCTTGATGAGATCTGATGAACAACATCAAAACTACAGACTCACAAACGTTTTTACTTCTTAATGCGAAGCCTTTCCTGTCCCCTGCATAATACAGTAAATCCCCGCATATAAGAACCTGCAAAAATAAGAACCTACAGGATGTTTTTCCTAAATTATGCACCTTCTAATTAAGAACCTGTTTCAGCTTGATGGGAGAAATATGTTCTTATTACAAGGAATAAAGTGGATTTTTTTATTGTCCTTATTATGTTCGATTTTGCCCCAGTTGGCTGTTAAAATCTGAACCTCCTCCCCTGCTATTTGTAAGCTTATAATCAGTTATTAGGTTCTTAGTAATATTGCCAAAACAAATGAAAGGTTTGAAAATGACTCCTAAAAGGTTTGCATAAGGGACCCTTCGAATAAGAACCTTTATACGCTGAAATTAATCTAAGCACCTTTAAAATAAGAACCTAATTCAGCCTGGCTCTCAAAAAGTAGGTTCTTATATGCGGGGATTTACTGTAGTCCCAAGCTTTGTTGATTTATGTTAAATTTTCTCTGAATGTAGTGGAAAATATTTTCTCTGAGATGCAGCTTAAGATTTTTAATGTGGCTATGTTTTCGATCCAGCAATGGCGTCATTTATGCAGAGCAGCTAAGGAAACAAAGTGGAGAAGAACTGAGACGAAAAATGGAGTTACAATTGCGCGACAGACGTTTACGGATACTGATATCGCCGTTATTAAGGTTTGAAATTATACAGTTATTCTTATTCAAGAGCGAGAGAGAGAGACTTTGCATTAATACGAGGCTGTAATGATGCCTATGCCTAAGACGCCTGCCTCTTAGTCATGCAGTTTTTACTTAAACGTTTTGAAATATCATTCAAACTTTTTACTATGGGAAATCATCACAAGCAAGTTTCGATGCAAGAATGAGGCTGATATGCTAGTACATTAAAATCGAACCGTTTTGGACGGTAAAAGGTGCAGTCAAAATTTTGTCCGAACATTTTCGGCCAAATTATCTTTAGAAGAGTCCTGTCTGAAATTTGTTTGGCTATATTCTTTGCTAACGGTACTTCTATTTGAAGCATGCAATGCCGATATTTGGTTGAAGTTAGGCTAATTCTATGTAAATGTAACCCATTTAGGGCGAAAGATTTGATCTTATAAATAAGCTTTAAAAAAGGACATTGTTTCCAATTTTTCAATATAGTGTTCGAAACTATTTTTTCCGAAGTTTTGTGTCCGAAAGTTTTCCGTCCGAAACATTTAGATGGTAATATAGTCAAGAAGTTGTTTGATTTTATTCAATAGGTCGAAAGTGTTTTGAATATACCCCGTCAAATGGTTTACGAATTTCTACAGAGGTCGCTCAGAACTGGAGGAAAGGTTTGTGACTGTATTCTCAGAAACTTTTTTGGTCACGAAAGGGATCAGCATTTTGTTTTTTGGGTAAATTGTCAATCATTTTATAGAGCTAATGTAAGGGGTATATTACTTACAAAGAAATTTGCACGATGCTTGCAAAAAGTCACTTGAACCATGGGTAGTTAGACACCGCAGTTGTACTTACATTGCCTTCATATAAGAGTGATTTCCTTCTGTATAATATTGTCTTTCTTTGTTTCCTATCCTTGTGTCAGCCGCCATTTTGAAACTTCTGTTATTAAGGAGGTTCTGTTGTTAAGGAGATAGCGAAAGAGAGAAGGAAGGAGAGAAGAAGAATTCTTCGTTTTCTTTCCTTTTTTCCATCTTTCGCTACCTCCTCCGCAGAACTATATAGATAAATTTTTTCCTCCGCAGAAGCATATTAGTTGCGGCGCTCCTCCATAGAAGCACACATGCAGTGTCTAACCACCCATGCTTGAAGTATAGAAAGCTGTGCAATTACTCTCCCTTTGATAGACATAATCTTTATTGTCGTTTTGGAGAAGTGATTTTCAGGTTGGAAGAACAACTGCAGAACTGATAATTTATTCTGTCATAATAACAAGAATTGTGAAGATTTTTCGTTTTCTCTTACAGTTTGATTTCTTATTCAGAGGAGAAACATTGCTACAGAAGATTGAAGGTAATTAATGACATTCGTAGCTAATTCTTTTGATATTGTATTTCCTTTTTGTTCCCCGAGCTTGAGATGGATTTGTGGGAAACTTTTTTCTGCTCAAAGGGCAAATTCTAATGAGTTAGCTTCTACCATGACGATTAATAAAGACATAAATCGTCATATATTTTCAAGCTAGTAATTGGATGCTTCAATAAACTTAACTTGTGTTAAGGTTTAGGAGCTGCTAATATTTTCTCTTCTAATATTATTAATTTGGCTTTAAATATTTTTTTCAGAGTTTCAAACAACGACTGAGGTAATAAAAAAAGATTATGAGGTTCCACTTCCTGGCATGAAGAAAAGAGATGCTTGTTTGGCGAAAATGTGGATGCCTGACTTTATCTCACAAGACGGAACTTCCGGTAAATACCATTTATTTCTCTTTCGTCTAACGTACTGATAGAATTCACCATATACAGCCGTAACTTAAAGAAATTTCTCCCAAATAAAACGCTAAGTAAAATGTACAGAGGAATTGTGGAGCCCCATTTTCGCTATTGTTGCTCAGTGTGGGGATGTTGTGGGAAAATTCAAATTGAGACCCTCCAAAAGCTGCAAAATCGTGCTGCCAGAATTGTTACAAATAGCAGCTATGATGTNGGATCAACAGTTTCCTATTACATGGACGCCGCGGAATGCGATCGGTCTAGCAGAACATGAGAAAAGGGACGAATGTTACTGATGCCACTTCAAGTGTACACATCAAGGTCCAGTAAGGCACAATGTAATGTCAAGCGCTTAGGTATAAAAAACAATTACGCATTTAAACAAACGAATCGATACACACGATGTGGTTTCATCTATGTTTTCTAGCACACAACCGGCTTAATAGGTTCCATGGAAATACTTGGTGTGAAAAGTCATTGTTTCCTTCCTTTAATAGCGACTATAATGTACAAGTCAACGAATGGTCTTGCTCCGGAATATCTGTCTAAGCTGTTTATAAAGTACTCAGCCCAAAATACACAGAGGCTGAGAAACTCCGAAATTAATTTGCGTGTTTAAGCTTGGATGTCAAACATGCACCCTCTCTTTCTACCTTCAAAAAAGGTTAAACGAGCCATTGCAGAGAGTTTGATTTCACGTTTCCTTTGGTTTAATTTCGTATAATTTTGTTATGGACATTTTTAATTTTTTTATTGCTATTTAACTTAAGTTAGCAACATTTGCAAATTAGGTTTTACTTTGTAGTCTTTCTGCACGGCCACCTGTAAAGCAGTCTCCACAGGACTGACGGGGCTACCGTGGTTAAATAATATAAAATGAAATGAAAAATGAAATGATAACAAGTACACAGGTAT
This sequence comes from Aurelia aurita, assembly GCA_004194415.1. Lineage (NCBI taxonomy): Eukaryota > Metazoa > Cnidaria > Scyphozoa > Semaeostomeae > Ulmaridae > Aurelia > Aurelia aurita. The sequence continues at coordinate 698,345 of REGM01000083.1, read as the reverse complement.
TCTAGGACAGAAACGTTGGAAAAGTGCTCAACCTTACTAATCTCGCCTAACAGAGATGTTATTAATCGTCCTAAATTCGATATGGCTTGCTTAGTTGATATACTATTTCTTACAACCAACGTGGATTCGCTACAGTAAAGTCCCGCCTTTAAGAAACCACTTTATAAGAAACTCAGACCCTGAATTTTTGCTAAAACAATAGGAGAACAATAGACTAATTATAGGGGAACAATATGCTGATGTGAAAAAGTGGGTTTCTTAAAGGCGGGACTTTACTGTACTGTATCAGTAAAATGCAAAAGCACCAGATGGGACACTTTTTAGAGGGGGGGGGGGGGGGACTGCAAAGTGAAGGGCAACACGATAGGATAATAACATATTTAGGCTATTATCGAAAGGGCAGGAGGGGCGATTGCCCCCCCCCCTATCACCCCTTCTCTGGGGTTATTCATCTGTATGAAATAATTCATGTCATCCTAACGATCAGGATTATCTTTATCATGGTGGAGGAAAAAAAGTTCTTCATAAAGTTTCGTTTCCCAATTGTGCTCTTTAGACTTGCACACAAATGTTGTATGTCATTTATAATGGTCTTTAGTTGATAAAATTATTCTTGTATTTATCAAAGGTCTGCTTGTGATGTCAGTGATCCATCCAAGTGCCCATGCAACTAAGGTAATTTTACAGGGTTTTGTTATTTTTAAATGCCACATTTGATCGGAACGAGCATTTTCACACAGTGAGGTTCAACATAGATGAAATGTGATAATCACAAGAGAGATAAATTTATGGTTTGTGTAAATATTAAAATAGATTATTGTTTAACTTATTGAAATTTAAATGTTCGAAAATAAAGATATTTCGAGAACTTGAATATAAATTATGATCAATTATCGCTTTCTTGCGCTCCCCATCAATGATATTTTACCGTGTTCCATACTCTGTTGTACTTACTTTTTCTAAGGGGACCATTATGGAAATAAGGTCAGCTTGACCTTTTAATGCTATCCCTGCCACTGTAATTAGGGGTGTTTTTCTTTCCTTTTTTAGCCTTATATATTGTATTGTATCTATCTTTATATTATAAAACTTGTAAATATTTTTAATTGTGGCAAATGATACATACATACATTTGAGCGTTAGGTTAAGAAAAGACCTGGTATCCCCTCTTACAATGTGATAGATTTTTTAAAATTTTCACAGGATATGGAGAGAATCTTTCTTGATGTAACTGGAATGGTTTTACAAGACGAAGCTGGCCAAGGTTTGTGGTAATTCATTCTCTGTACACACTTGGTTCACACTAGAGTAAAATGAGTAAAACCGAGTTAGAAATGCGTTCAACGTGCGACAGAAAAACGAGTTGAACTTATGTTTGCCTTCAATTTTAAAATTTTGTCAGCCTTGAAGGGTTTGGATGGATTCAAAGAATTTTGTTTCCATTAGGAAGAGGTAACTCACCAGAAATGTATTTAAGATAAATAAATAAATATTAATAAATAATGATAACGAATATTTCAACAGGAGAAAAACTTCAACAACTTATAAAATTGCTGTTATCGATATTTGTCCTGTAAACAGAATTGGTGCTAAAAATATAAATTTACAATTGCAAGCCTTAAAGATAACAGTATTTAGTATTAGAGTGTGTAAGCAGTTTTTATTATGAACATGTTAAAATCTTATACATAAATATTGTTCATAATATTCACAATGAATGTCGAAAATCCCTTATCCCAATTCTAACGCGTTTTTACTCTAGTGTGAACCAAGCTTAAAACGAAGTAAACGAATCTCAAGAATATTATCCTGGCTTTTTTAAGACATATTCCAAAATTTTCTTGCTGTCACAAACTTTTTTTAGAAGAAGAATTCAAAATTTTCAAATTTAAGTTCATTTCTGTCGCTTGGGCTTGTAACTTGTTCCCAATTTCATTTGGAGATCTCTCTAAATTTCAATTATGTTACATTGTAAATAGACTAATAGATACATTGATTAGGTGATTAACTGGTTGATTGAACGATTGATTATTAATTTACCAAGTGATTGCTTGATTCCTTCGTTCAGTCATCGGATAAGTTCTACGTTTGACGAACACGTCAGTTTCACGTTTCATTTGGAGATCTCTCTAAATTCGTTACATTGTAAATAGACTAATAGGTGCATTGATTGGGCGATTAACCGGTTGATTGAACGATTGATTATTGATTTATCAAGTGGTTGCTTGATTCCTTCGTTCAGTCATCGGATAAGTTCTACGTCTGACGAATGATTTGCCTTTTGTTTGATTTTTGTTCCTCGATTTTCCAACCCTGCGCTTTCCAATCCATTTAAATCGTATTTTGACAGACGAATATTGATGATCACTTTCTTGTTTCAGATGGAGAAATACAGACACATATAACTGCAATCATTCAAATTGATCTTCAACACGCATTGCAGAATATGCTGAGAGGTGCTTACAAATCAGGTATTATAAATATATGCCGTATTACTCTTGATAATCAAAATTTTATTCTCATAACGCTGTATTCTGCTTCAAAACAATGGCATCAAGCATTATCATTCCATGGGGAGAAAAAGCAAATGACAAATATGTGTCTCGTACAAGTAAAAGTATGTATGGGTTGCATATGGGTTGCTGACTTAAGTTCCTTAGAAAAAAATTTGATGCAATCTTTATCATTCTAAAGCTGAAAATTTGACGGAATTTGATTTCAAGAATTTTAAAAACAGTTTGAAGGTAAAATTGCCAAGAATTTTAAAACAGTATGTCTGATTTCCTTGAAATCTGTGATTGATTCATGATCGTACAGTGCGGCGAATGCTGATACATCATTTTGGAACACTCAATGTGGAAAATTCATCAGCACTAAAGAACGTATAGAGTGATAAGATCAAAGCTTAAAGATTCTTCTCCCTAAGAGCACAATTTCAGAGTACAATAAAAACCACCACTTTTTGAGCTTGGCCTAGCAAAGATTCTTAATTCTGGGTTGTAAAATTTAAGAATAATGCACTTATAAGAGGGCAAATTACTATGCAAAAACAATGTAAATTATATTATTTGTGGATCTTGCACTTGAAAAATCTTTATTTCCAGTTTTGATCCAGTTTTTACAAAACCTGAAGGTTCTTAAAAGTTGTGGTTCTTATATGCATGTTTTACTGTATTTCATTCAAAAGAAAGCAATTGTTTTCGTTTAAGGTGTACTGAAGAAAGGTATCCGAAATGGCTTCAACTATTTATCAAAGTGTTTAATGGCATATAAAGAAATGTTGACTTTGTGAATGAAACTCGATTGTGGTTGGAATCCACGCTATAGCAAAGACGCTCGGTTTGTTTAGTCTTTTCTATAATTTAGAGATTTTGCAAAGCGTTACCGGGTTAGTAAAAAAAACTTGCATCTTTTGAACAGTCATCGAAATTCAATTATAGTACCGGTCATGAAAGTTTCTTTATGTTCATTTGTGTCAAGGAGCCATTTGGTTTTAGACATATTGCAAAATGAGGTTGTTCATGCCGTAATTTCATGTCTCTCCAAGGGTGTCAGGACACCTATTATGTAATAAATAAATAAATGTTTACTTACTTACTTTGTTTTGATTGTTGTTGTCGTGTTTGTTTTGTCTCTCCAAGCCTTGGTTTATGAGCAACATTTCAGCTGACCTTGGCCTAAACTGGGCCTAAACTGGGCCTAACCGCTTTTTCGAACCTAACTCCCGTGTATTAAACCTTTTCTTCTGCGAAGGCGCACATACACACAGGATACAAGTGAGTTAGGTTCGAAAAAGCGGTTAGGCCCAGTTTAGGCCAAGTTTAGGCCAAGTTTAGGCCCAGTTTCGGCCAAGGTCGGTTGAAATGTTGCTCATAAACCAAGGCTTGGAGAGACAAAACAAAGAAGACAACAACAATCAAAACAAGGTAAGTAAACATTTATTTCTTAATTACATATAGGTGTCCTGACACCCTTGGTCTCTCTACCAAAAGAACAAAATAACGGTAACCTATTGAATTTATTTGGTCTTTTACACACGAAGAAAATTTGAAGATCGGTGAATCAAATCTTGGTGATTTTCCAAAGGGTGCAAGTTTTATTACTCAGCCAATATTTTGGTACAGAACATGGAAGTCACATTAAGTAACCAAACCATTCGCTAAATATTTTCGTTTGACGCTGGTCATATCAAATCGAAAATAAGACCCAAAAGATAATAAGATCAAAATTGAAATTAAAAAGTGTTCTTGGGGTACAAAGTTTGAAGATTGCGTTGAAAAGTGAAACCAGCATGTTGAAACATTCTGAAAGTATGTTTTTGTCTGACACTCATCAGAGTATGAAACGAGAGATGATATTCTGAAGGTGAAACCGCTGGCTGTAGGAAACTCTGAAATAAAAAAATTAAGTATATGATACATCGAGCCTTCCTAGTTAATTTTCGTTCCTGATATTGCGAGTGCGCCATTTTAGATGCCCGCTCATGGTAGATTGACGTGACCTGGAGCCATTATGCCACTCAAGTGTTCTTTTGGAAGAGTTTCCATTTGAGTGGCATAATGGCTCCAGGTCACGTCAATCTGCCACGCGCGGTGATTAAACATGGCGCTCGATATATCAGGAACGGAAATGAACTGGGAAGGCTCGATGTATCATATACGTAAATCATATTTCAATTCAGAGTTCCTACAGCCGGTGGTGAAACGAGAGTTTTATACCCAGCTTATTTCAATCAAAACACAGCTTGGTATAGAACTCTCGTTTCGTCTTTCAGTTATTATATTCAGTTATATCTGACGTTTCATAATTGAAATTAGCCAATCAGAGATCCCATCAAAGTTTTCATATGATGACCAACTGAGCGGTTTCTTATGGTTCTGTTACTCAATGTGATTTTTAGAGATTTATTATGCATTCCTTGTTGTACAGAAGACAGACATTAGATTGAGGGGAAATATTTTTCTAAATTTTGAGATTTTGTAGATAATAAAGATATAATTGAAATTGCACATCTAATGTCTATAGCAACTAAGTTATTGTTCCTTCTCTCATTTTTAGACTCCTTGCTTCAATATTTTGCCTCTTACTTTTTACTACTTCCAGCAAAAACCTTCAACCATGAGACTTCGTCAAGTTTGAAAAGAGTTTTGTGATATGCTTAGAAAACTCTGCAGAATTTGGCCAAACTTTAAAGTTCTTACTAGATTCTTAAAGTCTTAATCAAATGCAATTTTTTTCATGTAATATGTTTTTGTAAAATTTTTAATGGCATATAAAAACAAATGTTCAGGCTGAACAAAATCCAAGTAACAGCTTCATTCTATTCTTAGGATAACAGCTAAACTTGATTCTGTCATATACCGGGATTTGTTTCCATTCTCTCCCAGATTTTGTTCACTCAGCTATAACTTTTCGCTTCCTAATACGAAATATTGATAAGTACCTAGGAAAACAGTTTTGTTTGGGAAATTTTACCAACTTAAAGATATGCTCCGTCTTCTTTGCAGCATTCGTTCTGACGTTGGCAAATCATCCCGTATATATTGTTCTGGTATTAACGCCTCTTGTCTTGTGTTTTCTTCCGATGTTAACAAATCTTCCCTCATATATCGTTTTGGCGTTAAAAGATCTTGCCTCGTGCAACGTTCTGGCGATAACAAGTCATGCCTTCCGCTTCGTTCTAGTGTTGAGAAGTCCTGCCTTGTGCCTAATTTTGGTGTTGATAAATCTTGCCTCTGACCTTGTTCTGGCGATAACAAGTCTTGTCTTGTGTGTAGTTCTGGCGTCAGCAAATCTTTCCTTGCATAGCGTTCGGGGGTTACCAATGATTGTCTCATACTAAGCTGAATTAAACTAAGATCAATGTCCTCGTTCGATTCTCTTGTTGCTTCTTTCCGCTCGACATCGAGCTCGACGAATACCGCTTTAGACACCGTTCCTCTATGCATATCAGGTATTTTGAGATAATGTTTTGAAGATGGATTCTCCTTTATTTCTAACCTATCAAACGCATCAGTTCTTTTAACACGCGTTACATCTACCATTTTCCGTACGGTGTTCTTAGCGCGCGGTATTTTCTTACACTGCAATGTCACCTCATTTACTTGTTTCTTCGCATCCTCCATAGCTTTTTGTAAACGTGGAAGCGCAGATACATTCCTTTTCCGTGCGGTCGACAATGTTGTCGCAGGAGACTGTGAGCTATATTTTGAGGTAGCTGCCTTATCAGCAGAAATGTTACGATGTTTTTGCCATGGGAGTTTCGATCTTTGTGTTGTTGGTCGGCTGATTATCACACTAGGTAGGCCTATCCGTGCATTTTCAACTTCACTCATAAGACAACCGGATGATTTTTGCACCATTTCTGAATCAATTAATAATTTTGTTACCGTCCTTGCTATCGAATTGTTTATCTTTGATTTTTGTTCTTCAAGATCCTTGAAACTTTTATCGAGTTTCCGAGTCTCCTGGACATTTTTACGAACCAGAAGAGTGCTTCTCCCGGCATCGCTTGTAAGATCGAATTTTTTAACTACGGTTCTGTGACTTGACGATATTCTTTGCCTTCCGTCTGATTCGTGCATTTTTGAAAAATAAAATTTGGCTTCAAATCTTCGAAGCAGTAACAATATTTCTTGTTATTAATTCAGGCCACGAGGCGTTTCTCTATCGTCATTCTGTTCCCAAATCCTCAGAAAGTAACTTGACCAATTCGCGTCCCGTCGTTGTTTCGCTGTTGTCGAATCTGCCTTTCGATTTATCAGTTTTCATTCATTTATCGTTTCTTGAAGCTGCATCTGCTATGTGTTATAAGTATGCTTTGCAATATAAACAAACTGAATGTACAGTAAACTGCTCTGAAATCTTGTAACTAAAGTCCCGCATTTAGTTTAAAATTTATCTTGCAAGTATTCTGCTTGGGTGTAACAAATTTCCGCTATTTCTAACACCTCCCGTTAGAATATTACCAGCATCAAGCATTTTAATGCACGTTCCCAGTTGATATGCATCTTCTTTCTGCGCTGTAGGTCGCTCTTAAACTCGCTCTCCGAAACGTTATTTCTTAGATAAAGATTTTGATCGACGAAATCTTTTATTTTCCTGAAAC
>REGM01000083.1:649563-691219 GCA_004194415.1 Aurelia aurita | reverse complement strand
GAAACCTTTGAGTCTGGCAATGACAAAGATGAATTTCTTGACCGTGACTGCGAATCTAGGGATAGCAATTTACTTCTGCCAAATGCTTGCTCGTCTATCGAAGCCAAGCTGTTGCTTGATGTCGAGTTGCTTCGTGATATTCTGAGCTTCCCATGGTCCTTCTTTGTTGACATAAAATCTTCAAACGCCCCAATGCTAGCACTTCGACGCTTTTTTTCCTCTATAAACTTCTGTGTTGCCAGAATGTCGAGGATATTTGCACTGTCACTACAGGGCCGATTTGCTGTCTTTATAGGAAGACTGAGTCTGCGAGCAACTTCATAGCTACTCGTGTCTAGAGAGCCAACGGTAAAGGTCGCTGCACGTGGTTTCCTGGTTACCGTTGGCAGGACTACGTTCTCGTAACTCTTCTGTTTTTTTCGGTTAAATTCCGAATTTTTGGTCGAATTCGATGTTCTGCTTGGTGCAGTGTTCATATTGATATCAACTGATTTCTGCCTCTCGCGATTATCCTTACGCATAGGCCTAGGCCATGTCCATGTGCGAAGTCTTGAACGTTGTATATGAGGGCCGCTCAAAACAATTTCAGGCAAACTAAAACCGTCTTTTGTTGACCTTCCCTTCCATTTCGCAATTGCATCTTTCACATCATCATGAGCTTGTAAACTTCCCGTTGTTTTCTCGATTTTCCTCGCGGTATCGGCCAGTAACTCTACGGTTCGCTTTACTGCGTATTCGGATTTCGCGTGTTCTCTTTCGATGAATCGTTCTTTCACAACTTGTCTTCCAGCTTCTCTTATGTTGCTGGCTACAGCCTCCTTTGTGATAGCAGGGTCGTGGAGCACTGGGTCATAATGAACAAAGTTAGGTCTTTGACAATAGTTTTTTATTCTTTTTTGCTTGTTTTGCTGAAGCTTTTTAAAGTATGCCATTTATCGTAAACTTGAACTTGACTCGAAAACTCGGAACTCGAAACTTCTTTAACTCGGAGATCTTGCACCCAAACTGTCACGGTTTTATCAAAAGTCTTTGGTTTTATACTGCTTTCACAAATTTGTTTACGTTTTTGTGCCAATTATCAGAATGTTCAGTTAGAATAACAATTTGCAAGTCACTAAATGCTGGGGGACCTCAATGAATTAAATTTAATGCGACGGCTTCACTATCAATCAATGGACCGAAAAAACTGTCATTTACGACTAAATTGGTAAGGAGACAAATGTGACGACTCTTTCTGGACGACTAAAGCCCCACAAGAGACAAACACGTGTTAAGAACCAGTTTGGAAAACTATGGCAAAAATCCCTTATGTTCTCGCCTTTTATTGATCGTAAAGGCAGCCGAATTCATAACGCAACACTATCATCCTGGAAGCTATTGAAAATAGGGATTAAATCACGAATTTAAGAACAACTGAAGTGATAATGATACAAACCAAGCGACTTTGGTACTAGATGTAAACAAGTCCATGTTGTGTCGCAGTGGCAGTGCACCTTTTGAATACAAAAGTTTCAGACTTTAAAAGTCTCGGACAAATTTTTTTTACGAAACTTTTTTGTCCGAATTCCCTTGAAAAGCGTTTTTTGGCTAAATTTTTTGCTCACAATAGTTTCAATTGAAGCGTTCAGTGCCAATCTTTGGTTAAAATTTGGTTCATGCCATGCAAATATAACCCATTTCAAGCGGAAGATTTGATCAATAAGCTGTAAAAAAAAGAAATTACTTCCCATTTTTCAAACAGTGTCCGAAACATTTTTATCCGTAGTTTTTGTCAGAAACTTTTCCGTCCGAAAAATTTTGTCGCAAGACAAAACGCGGATTTTTTTAAATGAGAAAGTTTCTTACTAATCTATTAGACGGAGGGCGGTGGACTTGCTCCAAGTCTCTCTCTCTCTCGATAAAACAGAATCTTCCCTTCCCTCCCCTTTTCTTCTCCCTCTTTTCCTTCCCCTTCCCCTCCCTTTTCCCTCCCGTTGTTTTATCGAGAGAGAGAAACTTGGAGCAATTCCAGGAGGGCGGTGACTTCTGTACCGTTCTGTGCAAAGACTAATGTTATTACGACGAAAGATAGCGCTCGGATGCTCTAATTTTTCCGCTATTTGATACATTCGATTTTCATCGACTTTAGGCCCAGCTATTAGGCCCATCATCTAAAATCAAAGTAGAACAAATATTAGGAGCGAAAAACTAAAGTTTGTTTGAGATTGTGACTTTTAAGCACATGGCGATTACCGACTTTTCTTTCGACCGTGTATCGAGGGAAAAAAGTCCGCAAAAGTGCGCGTTTTGTGTTCAGGCACCGGTCCAGCACAAAACGCGATGACAGCTTTTTTTTGTAAGTTGGTGATATAAGTTCTGTCTACAAATGTATTGCAAAATTTTAAGTAATTCCACGGTTTTGGGTTTTATTATTTGCTTAGGACAAGTAACGCATTTTGGGCCTAAATGGCCTTGTCAGTTAGGCGAATGATGACAATGGATTTTAGTTCATAAGAAATTCGCTGCTGATTACAAAGAAATCATCCACCGAAGTTTGTTTTAAATCAGCATAGGTGTAATAGCCAGAAGCTCAGTATTTCAGAATGTTTTAAAATAGATTCTCAAAAAATTGATACACATCACTCATATAAAGCACACTAGTTTAAGTAAACTATCCTATGTTATTTATTTTAGATTTTAGGGCTTTTATTAATATATTAGAAATTGAATTTTATTAGGTTATTTTAGGTCATAATATAGTATTTTAATTTTTGTAAATTTTTGTAATGGAGGGCCCCTTGAAAATCAGTATTGCTGAAGGGCTACCCTCCTTAAATATTTGAAATGAAATGAAATTGTGTTGTCTAAAATTAATTTAACATCTTAGGGAAAGGGTTATCGTACCATGGAGCCCGTTCCTGTTATCATTATATTTTGATATTTAATCAAACGTCAAACAATTTCTTTGGGACACCCTGTACTATATCCAGTCTTCCTCCATTCTTTATTCCTTCCCTCGCTGACTGACTCATTCACCCATCCATCCATTCGTTAATTCTCCCATTCATTTTTATTTGTTTCATTCATTCATCCATTCATTCATTCATTTATTCATCCATTCATCTATCAATGCAATTTTTGGGCCTCCAAACGTCAAAGAGGCCCTAAAGAGATAAAATAGATTGCAACAATTCTTAGTTGTCTTTGAANAAGCACATGGCGATTACCGACTTTTCTTTCGACCGTGTATCGAGGGAAAAAAGTCCGCAAAAGTGCGCGTTTTGTGTTCAGGCACCGGTCCAGCACAAAACGCGATGACAGCTTTTTTTTGTAAGTTGGTGATATAAGTTCTGTCTACAAATGTATTGCAAAATTTTAAGTAATTCCACGGTTTTGGGTTTTATTATTTGCTTAGGACAAGTAACGCATTTTGGGCCTAAATGGCCTTGTCAGTTAGGCGAATGATGACAATGGATTTTAGTTCATAAGAAATTCGCTGCTGATTACAAAGAAATCATCCACCGAAGTTTGTTTTAATCAGCATAGGTGTAATAGCCAGAAGCTCAGTATTTCAGAATGTTTTAAAATAGATTCTCAAAAAATTGATACACATCACTCATATAAAGCACACTAGTTTAAGTAAACTATCCTATGTTATTTATTTTAGATTTTAGGGCTTTTATTAATATATTAGAAATTGAATTTTATTAGGTTATTTTAGGTCATAATATAGTATTTTAATTTTTGTAAATTTTTGTAATGGAGGGCCCCTTGAAAATCAGTATTGCTGAAGGGCTACCCTCCTTAAATATTTGAAATGAAAATGAAATGAAATCATTAAATCAAATTAGTTTGAAAGCCCAACAGGGACACCTGAAGGAGAACTCCCAGTAAAGTTAAAGTTCCACTACTAACCATGATCCTTTGCGTGCCGCATGAAAAGCAAAACAAACAGAACCTTAGCCAGAAATGACTTTGATTTCATACGAAAGTCGACTTTGGGGCTGCAAAGGATCATGATTATCTATGGGTCTTTAAGGAACTCTTTCTTAGAATCTTCAAAGACTGAATCATCCATATGTGGCCAACTGTCCTCAGAGTCTAACGAAAACTTTAAATCTGGCAATGACAATAGCGACGAGCTACTAGAGCGTGGCTGCGAGTCATCTGACAACAGTCTACTTCTAATCCTATGAAATGCTTGCTGTTCCCTTGAAGCCAAGTTGTTGTTTGATGTGGAGATTCTTCGGGTCATTCTGAGTTTTTCACTATCGTCCGTCTTCATCGTTGATATGACATCTTCAAACCTCCCAATGCTTGCACTTCGACGCATTGTTTGGCCTAAAAACTTCTTTCTGGCAAGAATGTCGATGATACTGGGACTCACACTTCTTGGGCGGTCCTTCGGCATTTCGCGAAGACTGGTTTCATTTGAAGCTTCATAGGGAATTGCATCTAGAGAGCCAGTAAAGGTTGTGGCACGTGGTTTCCTGGTTATCGTTGGCAGGCCTACGTTGTCGTAAACTTTTCCGTTTTTCCTGTTAAATCCCGAAGTTTCGATTGAATTGGATGATTCGTTTATCACATTGTTCATATTCATATCAACAGATTTTGCCCTTTCGTGGTTATCATTAGGCCATGTCCTAAACCTTGATCGTTGCATCCCAGGGCTGCTCAAAACAATGTCTGGCAAAACATTTTCAGGCGAATCCAAATATTCTTTTCTTTCATGTTTCATTGACCTTCCCTTCCATTTCGCAATTGCATCTTTCGTATCATCGTCTGCATGTAACCTTCCCGTCGTTCTTTCCATTTTCTTCGCCTTATCGACAAATAACTTTGCTGCTTGCCCTGCTTGATATTCTGATTTCGCGCGTTCTTTTTCGATGGATTTTTCTTTCACAAACAGATTGCCTGCTTCCCTTGTGTTACTGACTGCAACTTGCTTTGTGATGGTAGGATCATGAAAAACTGGTGCATGTTTTATACTGTTGATCCGTTTTCGCTTATTTCGCTGAAGTTCTTTAAAGTATGCCATTTTGAACTCGAGTTTTTTGCAAGCAAAACTGTCAACAATTCTACAAAATTTCTTTGCTTTATATGATTTTTTTGGAAGAACGCTGCAATCACAAAATGTTTTATATTTGTACCAGCATTCACGATTTTTTCGTATCAAGGTTTGATGCAAAATATTTTCTACCGCTTTTGTTCACGAAAACAGTTCGTTCTTGTTGCAACGTCTCGTCAAATCATCATCTATCTAAAAAATGCTGCATCAGTCGATAAATCTTTACTCGTGTTCTCAAAGATTTCTCTTTACGTATTCCTGTTGTTTTCGTTTGACAGTTTTGCTCCAAATTGTCTTGGTACGTCTTGGTGTTTTGATAAATAACCGTTGAAGCTTTCTTGAAGCATCTGCTTCCGGAGTTCTTACCTAAAAGGCAATTTGAGCTTTGGTTGCCTTTGAATTAGCATCAGGCTTGATAATTAAACTGCGATAAAGTGATAGCTTCCAATTCCCCTGCACTGCACTATGTTTTTGTTGATTGTGTTTTAAAACATAATGGCTACAGAAACATCATCCCCCAGAAGGGCAAGAGAGACGTTGCATCCTTGTAAATTTTTTGTTTGTTGCTGAAGTGACGAAGTGCTCAAATTTCCTTACGAAATCAATGCTTGTGAAGTCCAGGTTGCCCATCGGAGACTTTTCTATTACATCATTACTTCGCAGTTGGCTACAAAACACACTCTAGCAACTCTTGTCAGTCAGATTAAATAATCAATGTCTCCTCGCAAAGAAATGGAGGTAAACTCGATAACAATCTCAAATCAAAACGAGACTGCTGCCAAATTGAGAGCGTCCAAGTCTACCAATAGTGATAACTACGACAATGTAATGAGTCTATGTGCATGTAACAAGTTTCAAACTTGATTTTTTGCATTTGAAAATCCCCCATTTACCAGAAAATATTGCTCATTGCAGACCCTTTTTCCTGAGTAGCCAAAAATCTTCAAAAATCCCAAAAATCTTGAAAAATCTTGAAAACCTCAAAAATCTTGCAAAAACCCCCAAAATCTTGCAAAATCTCAAAAAAGCTTGTAAAATCTCAAAAAAATTTGAAAATCACGAAAAATCCTACAAAATCTTTGGAAAATGTGAGAGATTTTATAAAACCTCAAATTCGGTTCAATTGGTCAGCAACCTGAGGCGAGACCTGAGGCATATAGACGTAACTCTAGACTCACTACATAGTCCCAGTTATCGCAACAACAACAACATTTTTTGTACACTTTTAATTGAATTGAATTGTTATTTGAACGAACCGAAATTTTATGCTCCTCCGCATTGGCATATTTCGTGCTGTAAAACAGGAATGGATTGGAAACATCGGGACTAGTGGAGTAAGTCTAACGCAACTCTATAGTACTCTGCAATAAAGACATAGAAAGCTAAAATCTTATTATGTATGATGGAAGGATCTCCGTTACTTGACGCTTCAGGCTAATTTGGAGTTGCTAATGAAAAGACAATTAATAGAAAAGTCACCAAAAAGGCCATGGTGAAGCAAGAAGATTTCTGATGGAAGCAGTGGCTTAGCAGAGAAACCTTTTGGTGCCAGATGGAGCTTCTCACGGAGGAGCTTCTTATCTTGCTCTTCTTAGTGCTACTTTGAAAACTTTTCAACATATTAAGAAACTGTACAGCCTGTTTTTTAAAGATTATTTTCGTGTGCTTTCAGCCCATCTCTACTCGAAAGCTTTTCAGATATGAGACTCTGGCTCTGTGAATAATATATTACGCATAAAGACTCCATGTTAAAGCACTTAAAGCCCGTTGTGACGATGAAGAGAAATGAAATGAAGCTACAGAGAATTGTTCGGACGACATAAGAGCCCTCCTATCAGAAGTCGTTCAAGCGGAAAATAGGGCAGCTGCCAATTACAAGGCTGATCGACGCTCAGAAACGCGCTCAGAAAGGCTTGTAGGAGAACTGCCAATTAGTATCAAAATGAAGTCGTGTGGGAAGCTCGACGTTTCAAACAACGGCTTTGCGGCAACTTCAAAAGACAAGCGTAGGTTAAGAAGGGAAATTTGAATCTGTTTGTGTCGAGCTTATTTGTGTATTCATCATTCGAAATCTTTGATTCATATTGACTTTTCAGCTGCTTCTCCTCCTAAGCAAGTAGTTTCTGGATCTTCTAATTTAGAGGATATCTAAATGACGAGATGTGCAAATAAGTTTGTATAGAAGTTCGCCAGTTTTAGATTTGGCACCGTGCACATCAAGAAGACGTTTGAGATTGTGAAGTAATTATTTTCTTTTCTCCCTGAGAGATTATCTACATGAGGAGATGCACAAACATGTTGGAAACTTCTGAGATACCTTTGTAGCAGTTTTACGCGCTTCAGCGACCATCTTTTGGCCCTCTTTGCTCAAGAACTCTACATTTCCGAAGCAAGTATTTCTTGTCTTTCTGCCTAGGAGTATATCTACACGAGAAGATTTGCAAACATATTTGGAACACGTAAGATCATTGTGCAACCAGTTGAACATCAGACTTTGGCGCCCTGAACATCAAAGAAGATTCATATTTCCGAAGCAAGTATTTTCTCGTCTTTCTACCTTGGAGTATATCTGCACGAGGAGACATTATTCATAGCAAATTGACCCGTTTAGAATCCGCAGATAAATGTACAGCAAATTTTGACCCGTTTCAAGTACTATCTTTTAGCTGCTCGGGCATTAAAGTCATACAAGTTGGATCTCGAAAAGCAGAGGTGACATTTTAGCAAATTGGGTCGTTTTGGCCCAAGCTTTTGCCTTCCAAGTGATGATAGAAGAGATACAATTATGTCTTGTAACAAGAGGCAGATCACCAACAAGTAGACCAGCTTCACGAGTGGTTCTTTCATTGCAGCCTTGGGAAATCTTACTCAGAAAGTAAGGACAAGAATTCTCAGAGTTTTTTCTGTTGCCTGCATATTGACTTTTTGCAAAGAAAAATAAAATTTGTTTCAGAAACATCGTTATTGAGTTGTGCAAGAGTTGCTGCTAGATGTTCTAGATATCCTGCTGGTCAGTGCCTTAATATCTGAAGCTGATGACAGAAACATATGGTATACAATGCTAACCTTTGCAGGATCAGTCGCTTTGTCCTTAAAAGCTGTTTTTATGTGCCTTGGATCCTCCACATGGAAGCTTTACGACATCACTCAGAAAGTTGAATCTCGGTGATTTCATTTTCGAACGGAAATTGCAGTCGAAATTTTCAACGGAATTTTTTGACGAAATATCGCTTTGCTTTCGAAGGAGTGAAGGCGTATTTCCTTCTTAGACGCGGAAACAAGTATTCTTTGTGCTAAGTGTATGGTTTGCATAAAAGGCACATGTTTTGAAGAAGGATATTTTTTTGATGTTCCTCCTTACAGTTGTGAATACTGATGAAAAAATTGGACTTGCAAGTCATAAAAAGGACACATAGAAACACCTTTGAATTTGACACATGGAATTCTGAAAATAAATCGAAGATACTCCTTGTAAATTAAACTATAGCATGGTTTAAATGAAGGTGAGAAGAATATTCAGAAAGACGTATGAATTCGGAAACAGCATTTAAAGAAGCACTTTGTCTAGACAAACATGGATTCAAGGAAGATAAAAAGGGCACATAAAAGAATCTTCTCGACTATTGAAACTTAGATTTCTCAAAAGAATTAGATGATACACCGTTGACATAACACTAAAGCCTGGTTTCATGGATATAAGAAGAACCTACACTGGAATGCGTTTGAATTTTGATACTCATCATTTGAGGAAGAAGTCCGTCCAAACTAGCATGGTTTTAAGGGTGATAAAAGGATCCATACAAATGCCATTAGATTTTGAGAGGTTGAATATTGAAGTTAGCAAGAAGGCCGAAGATATATGCCAGTGACATCTAAAGAGAATGACCCACAGCTGCGAACGTTGAGCAATATTAGCAGATATTGAGTTTGAAGACATCACCAAGAAGAATTGCTTTTTCTAAGCAAGGAAGAAAAGGCTTAAAAATGGCATCTTCTTCACATAGAAATATCAACAGAAAGAACATTGGAATAAGCAGATCCAAAGAGAAGAATATAGCAGTAAATATGGTACAGCGAACGAACGTTGAGATCATAACAAACGATAGTTTGGAAGGCATTTTGGAGCGGATGAGTCTGTTCTCAGAGAGACAAAAATCACGAACATGGTCTGTTCAGGCTGAATCTATTAGGAGAAAGATAGGTGAACATTTGGTGTCTACTTTTGAAAATATTGATTCAGAAGAAAGTGTAAAAGTTTGTCAATGCAGAGAAAGAGAATTAAAGAAACCATCGAAGAGTAGCAAGCAAAATAGAGGTCATGCTCTCCAGGGAATCAAAATGTCTGATAGATTAAATTTGGGGTTGTCGGAGAACAGACGCTCTGCACGAAAGTGGGGGACTGGGAGTTATAAACAAAAAAGCCCGGGCAGTTCTCAATTAAAGAACCCAGGCAGTTACCAACCAATGAGCCCGGGTAGTTACCACTTGAGAAATCCAGTAGTTTTGAAAGAATTCGATAGCCACGATCGGTCCTTTAGAAATATGAGAGGCCATGGGGCTACAGGGAGAAAGAATGAGATTACTGTCGAGGAACACAAGGCTACAGGTAACAGCAATCGATTCACTCAGACAATCAAACCTCAGAACACAGCGGCAGCCTTTTACAAAGTGGCAGATGAAAAGAGAAAATGCAACGAAATCGAATCTGTCAGAAATCGTTCGCTCTTGCATTCTAGTCTTGCAAATGCGAGGATCGGCAGTGAAAAACGCCTTGGCTGTCGAGCTGGCGAACGAGTAGAAACCTGCGCTGAAATTGAATCTGAAGGACACCGCTCATTCTTACATTCTAGGCTTGCAAATGCGGGGGTCGGCAGTGAAAAGCGACTTGGCTATCAAGCTGGCGAACAACTTGGAACTAGTGATAGCAGATGCGGTTCTCCTGTTAGCAAACTTTGCATACCTGGTAACGTAAGTAGAAGCCTAACGTTTGATTTGCCGGACAATATGATGACCATCCAATCAAGAAGCTCGATGACATCAACAAACTCTTCTGTGAAGTCATTTGACAATGAGCCACCGTCATGCGAGAGTTCGACGAGAGAGGTTTTCCCAATGCTTTATAAGGACAGCCGAGGCTCATCAGATCGAGGCAACTTCAACATGAGATCGCTCATGTTAGTGAAACAGAAGGCAATTGACATTTCTGATGACGTTTCATTTCATTCTTATTTTGAAAGTTGTGCACACAACAGTGAGGAAAGTGATGACAATTTTGAATTTGGTGTAAGAAAAGAGGAGAATTGTCTTCCGCACGTTATCCCAAAACGGCCGATAAGTTGTCTGCCCGCAATACAAAGCAATTCAACATCTTTTGCGTCAATCAATTCATTTTCGTCCGTTGATAATCTTATGATATCCTCATGTTCAGATGATCGGAGAACAGGAGCCCAATTTGGGGATACAATTGCAAGTAACGGTGGGTATTACGATGTGATGAGTGACGAGTCTATCGAGTTGCCGTGTTTCGTTCTTAGCGAGTATCGATCTTACGTTTCAGTTGACGAAACAAATAACGGCGATAATGTTGAAACAACGGGAGCGATAGCGAAGAATAAAAAGAACGGTAACATTGAAGGAGACTTGACTAAAGAGGATAAAACTGCTTCAGATATGCAATCCAAAGTTGGGAATAATGACATAAAGAGTATAGAGAATGAATTTGATATCACAACAGAGGGGGGACGAAGAACAAGTGTACTTAATACCGAGGGGCAAGAAAAACAAAGTAGAGCGGATGCAAAGGAGCCTTCTGCACGCCCAGCGGTTCTTGAGAACAAAGCAGTTATGGGGAACGAGGCAGAAGTTCCCGGATGCGGGATACAGGTTCGTCCAGTGACAGATTTAAGTAACAGGATTGACAGCAAAGAGGATGAAAACTTAGGAGCAAATAGAACACAGAACTCCCCTCCGAAACGATTATCTGTTCCAGAACTCTGGAAACTTGCAGATAGTACTTTAGCAGAACTGCCACCGAGATCATGTTTACGTCTCCCAACACTAGGGATGTCAGATAATGGTGGTTCAATTTCAAGAGGCCTTGCAGTAGCTAACAAAAGTTTCCTTCAAATACCGCTTGATTTATCGCTTGGTGGATTGGCAGCAAGTGGATCGAATAGTAATACAGTATCATTTGACTATGCGTTTAAAAAAAGAAAGAAGTTCAAAATTCGATCGCAAGAGATGGACTTCGACGAGAGTTGAGATCGGGGATATCCTAGGTAGAGATGATACCCTGGTGTATGACTCAAGGAATTATAACAGACATGGATTTAAAGAACGCCAGTCAACCAGCATCCCTTGCGCGCTTCGCTTGTTGCCTTTCGACTGCGGCGGCCATTTTAATATGACAACATCTCTGCAGAGCGCGACCGCAAAGGATGCTGGTTGACCGGCGTTCTTTAAAATCATATTGAACCTATGTTATCATGGAGAATCTTATCTGAATGAAAATGGAATGTGAAAACGCATTGAAATACCTTGGATTTTCTCTGCTTTGGGCCGTGTTCCAAGCCAAATACGCAACTTCCAAGTTATGCTATGCTGTTTTACAAATCCTTTGCTCTTTACATATTTTGCTTCGCCCATTTTTAGATTGTTATGAAATTTAGTTATAACTACGTTCAACTTCTCATGTCCGACTACTCTGCTCTGGTACCCAGTGCACAACTACTTACGCTAAATACCTGGCCCAACGAGAGAATATTTTATGAAAAAATTAAGCATTTTCTTCTTCCATCTTCCAAGTCGAAAATGTTTTGAAGTTTGCTAAAATATCGCGCTCAGCGCTCAGTCAATTCTTCAAATAAAACATTGTTTGGTAATTTAGTCAAAAAGACTAGCAAATTTCAAATGTTCGCCAGGCAATGTTTGCTTGTTCAGCAGGGCCTTAGATATCAGCGCATTTTTAAAGGGCAAATCCAGGGTTGGCGCAATTCATGATAAAATGAAAGATTATTCTGTTTTGAATAGTGTCTCACACTTTTTCCATCATTTTTCATCAGTTCTCTGTGAAATTACGTGTTAGAATAATCTGCTTGTGCGCGATGACGTACAGGTTCAACGCGGACAAGGCTGCATCTATCGTTTTGATGCGTTTTCAACCTCACATTCTTGCCTCTTTCTCATGCCATGTAGAAAATGCAGTGAGAAAATGGCGCCGCCCTTTAGGCCAGTTTGGGCCTAAATTGTCTTGTTTGAAGAATAGCAACAGTTAAGAATTTGAACAGGTAAAGAGAAGATGGAATCTTATTTCCCAATAGGTAAACTCGTTTTATAGATCATAGTTACTGAGATTTGTCTTTTCACATCATAAACAAAAAGCAGTCCGTTAAGGAATGACAAATGCTCATTTTTGTATTCATGATATCATGAAATCAATGTCAACGTTCAATTAAATATACTTTATAGTGCAAGTATCCTTAAAATCGTACATACTTACGAGTCATGACATTCTAATCAAAAAGTAGAATGATACCCTTACGTTAAGCAATAAACAACGATAAAATTACAGTGGATTACGTTATTTGTCATATTTGCTATTCTCAGTAGTTTACTTATGAATAATTTAAGCACCATGATAGGAGACAGTTTCTATTAACCCTTGCCCCTGCGGTGTAATACGGTCTGAAAAGTAATTAATCATGATCCACTATCCGTAGGAAAAGGCTGTAGGTCTTTTAGCTCAGATGGTGTCAAGAAATTCTGGTCGTGGCATGCACAGATTCGACAGATTCACAGTCAAGGAGTTCATACCTTCATACAGTTTCATGAATACACAAAACGAACAACTGCTGTCGTAGCATTTACAAGTGGGCCAAACTTTATCTTGTGTCCGTATCTTTATGCGACGGAAAACAAACCTGGTCTACACACACTTAAAGACCCATTGTCAACCAACAAAACTGCACTTGTGTTTACACTACCTTTGCAGAATTTCTGTTTCAGAAATTGTGATGACCCTGTACATTTTCTACTGAAGAAAGGGTTTTTGTATGTATGTAAATATGTTTGTTGACAATGGTATACAAAAACCCTTTCTTCAGTAGAAAATGTACAGGGTCATCACAATTTCTGAAACAGAAATTCTGCAAAGGTAGTGTAAACACAAGTGCAGTTTTGTTGGTTGACAATGGGTCTTTAAACAAGGTAAATAAAGTCTATTTTCGGTAGAGCAAGGTTCTTTGGCACCATCACGAGACTCGACCTTTCTTCGACTCGAACTTTGGTTTATGAACTGGTATAGAACCGTAGACATTGGTCAAAGGCTAAATAAACGCTTTGGAAGAGAGATTGACCGATGCTAAGGGGGTTACTATCTATTTCATACCGATCAGGGAGGAAGTCGCTGCTCCTTGCCGTAACGTCTCTAATATGCAATGTGAAGGTAAATTTTACAATACAATACAATATCAAATTAATATATCAAATTAATAGATATACGTAATAAAGTATTCCTATAATAATGTCTTATTGTCCATGTCCATCCTGCTTAAATTCAGAAACCCATATGTTGTTATAATAAATTAATGGAATAAAAAGTCAATATGCAGTGTTAACTATAGTTTAACTCCGTTTAATTCTACCAATGTCTTTTCCTCAATTAAAATCTAATGCAAACCAAACAAGCCTAACCTTACAATATTTCAGCGCTTACTATCTGCGCTATCTACATCTAATCATCTACCCAATTCAACATGAAGTATTACAGCATATTCTTACATTATGGAAACAGCTAAAAGCAGGTAAAATCGTAGTTAAATATCATGGGGTACAACATTTTGGTATTTACGTTGCAGTATTACAGATCGTTATTGATAAAACAAAAATGGGGTGATACGATAAACATCAAAATGCCTCATTTCCGTTACTATTTCCCAAATGTTTCAATGCAGTATTTTTCAGGCCAACTCATATAATTGTGATGACCTATATCGCGTCTCCATTTTACCGATCTGTCAAAAGCATGGGACCGTTTTGACCGTTCGAAAAACAGCGTGCATATGTATTTTAACAGGGCCTATACATTTCTCTGTAAATCTTAAAAAGCTATTACGCCTGATGTATGAAAGTATTAAATTTTATGATACCTTTGCTTGGAAGAAAATTTCGCTAAACTCTTGGGGGCTTCATGTTTATGACTTCTTCCAGCATCACCTCGCTAAGACTTTCAGTGTGTGGCCTATTCGACCGTTCGCCGTTCAAGTTTATTCCTTCCCGCTAGCCTCTTGGGTATTCATTCTCAAGATCAGTAGTGACTGGTAAAAAATATATTTTGGCCCCATGGTGAATGTAACCTTGATTTTAAAAGAATTTTGCACGGCCGGCCCACTACTGGCTGCGTGCTGAATAAAAATTCACGCACCTAAATTTTGACACAGAGCTCATTGAAGGTGATTGGTTCGGTATAATTGTGCGTTGTTTCAAAGAACGATGGAAAACAACAATAGTTCCAAGCAAGAAAATATTTTTCAGTCATTTTGCAAAGTATGAATTATTTTTAGCATAAATCCTTCGTCCTAGTTATCACTACAACTACCTCAAGAATTACTCCCTCGTCGCTCAAACTTGGACTCATAATTTTACATAAACAAAAACTGGACTAATTTTCCGATCTGCTTTGATTGTAGCCTTACTGCACAGCATTCAAAATGACAACAATGAAATATGTCCATCTTAAGGCCAAACGAAGCATTGCTCTTTCTACTCCCAGTTTGTTTTCCCATCTTCCAGCACTGAAAACATGAATTTCGAGCCGTTTTGTCATTGGGGTTTTACTTTGAAATGACTGTGTAAAAGTCGCAAATTTCGTCAGATTTCTGTGTATGTATGACTATGAGCCGTAGTTAGAGCTTCCAGCAGGTTTATCAATCGTGATAACTGCGACGTATTTATCAGTCTAGAGTTCGGGGAAGCACGGATTGGTGTTATTCATTGTCACAAAATACATAAAGTTTATCTCAAACTAGATGTCGTTGAGATTTGCGATAACGCAAAATCATTCACTCGAACACTTCAATTGTTTTTATTCGCGGGAATTTTCACTTGACATCTAATTTGAGACAGATTTTAATCTACGATGTTAGCTTCAAACAAGTTCTCATGTAAAAATTTTCTTGTATGACGTCAGCGATGATACAATGATATAGATGAACCAAAGCGAGACCATTGCAGCGCCAGTAATCCACTTCATGGCAACAGGCCCTCCGAGTTCTGCTCGGCCAAATGGCTTCACGAATCGGCGTAATACAAGCAAGGAGATACAAATTACTGCACATATTGTGTAAGTCGCTACACTAACAGATAGCGATCCTGATTTTACTTCAAATGTTGTGCCCTGCAATAAATTAATAATAACATTAGGCAAAACCAACCTCGTCCCCATGACCCAAAAGGAGGCTGCTGAATCCAGCATTGACGTTGGAAACTGGCCCTCGGAATCAGGTTGAGGCAAAACCTCTTTTCTTACACTGGTTTTTCTACCAGAAACCGCTTTACGCGTATTTTATATAAGAAACCATAGGTAGTTAGACACCGCAGTTGTATTTACGTTGCCTTCATGATAAGCATCAAGAGTGATTTCCTTCTGTACAATAATGTCTTTTCTGTTTCCTATCCTTGTGTCAGCCGCCATTTTGAAAGTTCTTTTGTTAAGGAGGTTCTGTTGTTAAGGAGGTTTCGCTACCTCCTCCGCAGAACTATATAGATAATTTTTTCCTCCGCAGAAGCATATTAGTTGCGGCGCTCCTCCATAGAAACACACACGCAGTGTCTAACCACCCACGAAGAAACTAAGAAATTGACCCAAGACTGAAATTTTCTTAAAATTATCAGATTTTGATCACAGGAAGCTTCGTAATGGTAGTTTCTCGTAAGATCCCTCATGAAACCAAGCCACTACACATGATTCAAGTAATAGCAAGCAATACAACAATACAGTACGATAAACAAGCGGAAGCATGCTTCAGACTCCTAGACGAAACAAAAAGTTTCTTAAGAAATATTTGTCCAGTACTCAAGTTTCTTAATTTTTAGTGATCTGAGGGTTGAGTTTCTTATAAAGAGTTATACTGGGTGGCTCAAAAAAATTTCGCCCTTTTTGAAAAATAATTGCAGCAAAAGTAGTTGTGCTACAATCATAGAAATTGATTTTTCTAATAGCTTAAAGATTGAAGTATTCTTTTATATTAATTTGGTAATTTTCAAAATAGTAGTCCCGTGATAATTCGAAAGCATAAAAAAGCCTTACAAAACAGCCAGAAAATTGTCTAAAATGCACGATCAAATCTTCCAGATCTATTGAAGTCTATTTGAAATCCTTTTGAGAATTAGCATACGTAACTAACAAAATGATAAACTGAAACTGAGACGAAAACTGAAATTAATATCTTAGTTATTGCTCTGAAAAAAGGAGTATTGAAAATAGTAAAACTGACACAAGTTGTATTTGTTTTATTTTGAGATGCATTTTAATGTGCGTTTTAGGCCATTTTCTGGATGCTCCACAAAACAACTAATGTTTCGAATCTTTCGAATTTACCACTGAACAACTATGTTGAAAATTACCAAAAAAACAAAACAATACTTTAATTTTGTAGCTATTAGAAAAATCAATTTTGAAAAATCAAGGGTGAGCTTTCTCTTTCGTTGCGAGATGCATTTGGGCGCATGGTAAAAGTTTCCAGCTGTGTCATCTTTAGTGCAGTCGTCTATTGTATTCACTCTAGAGTAGTTTCTTTTAGCGCAAAGTAGTGTACAATGTTTGTAATGTAATTGAATTGGTTTATAAAAAAAATCAATTTTGATGATTATAGCGCAAGTAAACTTGCTGCAATGATTTTTCGAACAGGGGGCCATTTTTTTGGGTCATCCGGTAGGATCCGGTAGAAACACGTGTTTAACAAACTGCATGCTCGATTTTTCAAAAATTAAGAAACTGTTCTACCTGGATTACAAAAGATAAGAAACTTGGGAGCTTTAATTTTGCCAGCTCCCTCAAAAAAGTCTGATCCTGAACTTCAGGCCAATTTTGGAAGATTCCGAGAGGAAACACTTGTATAAAATCGCATAACCTTCAAACCGAAAATGTTAAGAAATGGCATTTTTTATGTTCCAAATCAACTCGCAAATAAGGGAATCCCTTATATCATTTATAACATACGGAAAAAATGTAAAACGAGGCTGGCCGGAAACGTCTCGTCAGCTTTTCTGATTCTCGAAGCGGAAACTGACCGGTTTCAAACTTGGCCTCGTTTTCGTTTTACATTTTTTCTGTATGTTATCATTTATATGTTTATTCGAGACTATTTAGCGAGAAGTAATGATAATCATGATCAAGAATGCATCTTCGAGCATTTTTGTAACTTTTCTCAAAACGACTCAGGTATAAGGGCACTGCCCTTAAAGTGAATCAACGGAGCTAAGTGGGGGTCATCTATAAATAGGACAAAGAAAACTCCTACGCACACTATTGTTCCTCTGGCTAAACAATATCCAACTACGTGTCGAAATCATCAAATACAATAGGTTAATAATAGAATAGCCGCGTGGGGCTTTTATATCCGTTGATTCTCTTTAATATTTACGCATAACGGTATGCCCTTATATACCAGATACCCCTATATCCGCGTCAATACAAAGAACAAAACACGAAAATTACCTTCACAGCATGGTAGATCGAAGCAATAACCCAGGCAGTACCAAGACCAAGGAATACATTGACTGAATTACTTCCGGTCACGTTACCAACGGCGGCATCGGCATTCGTTTCACCACAAGCGGCACTCTTACTGGCGAACAAATCAGGGAGACTGGTACCAAGTGCAACGAATGTTATGGCAGTTACCTCCTTCTTCAGATTGACCAAACAACCAAATATGGAAGCTAAGTCCCCAATTACGGCAGTGAGCATACCTAATAAGGCAATACCAACAACAAATGCTAGCCAACCACCAAGCCAGTTGCACGGGGGTACAAATGCAAAAATGAACTGCAAAAGAAGAAAATAATAAGCGTTCCGAACGCAGGTCAATCGAAAGATCCCAAAGAGTGGGGTTTGAATTTGAAAGGTTTCTGGTTCTTTTAGCTCAACATGCGGGGGAGGGGGCATTGCCCCATTGGAGCTCTTGAAGCTTTGATGGTTTCAAATCATTAAGAAATAATACCTATTATGTCAAAGTACTGAACACGCACTAAAGCGTTTTAAGTCATTGCTGCGGGGCAAACATTTTATGTAAAACTAATCATGCTTTCAGACCGTTTTTTAAGGTTTCTTGATTGGGTCATCTCATGAAGACTGCAACGAAGGAGTGGCCAATTTCAGCTAGGTAAATAATCAAATCTAATTGAACAAGTCGGTGAATTCTATTGTTCTTACCTTCCATGCAAATGTGCAGAAATGCATGACGTAATCAAGGCCAGTAGCATTCTCAACATCACCACCGTTAACAGACATGGCTTCCTTAAATTGTTGTCCCCATGAAGAAGATCCCAGTGCAAATTTATCCAAGTTCATGTGCGTCAAACCGACAACTCTGTCGAACATTCGACGATAATCTGAAATTAATAACGAAAACGTTGATGACGATAGTCTGCAAATCACAACGAAATGAAAGAATAGACAGGACAGCATTTTGATAAGATACCTGGTAAATAAAAAAGACCTTGCAGGTTTAAAAAATCATCAAATTCTGAAAACACAGCCAGTAATCTACCGGGTGAGTCAGAAAAAATGTGTAGACGATTGAAAGCCTGTAGCTCTCGCACTCTTCAATTGATCCATAAAAAATTGCTAATAATTGTGTAGATTAGATACGAAAACATGCCAACTTAGGTACACAAATTCAGTTTGTCAGCATCGTTCATTAGCAAGCAAGTTACAAGTAATGTTATAAAAATGTTTTATCTCCAAATCTTTCAAAGCAGGCCTCAAATCGTCGATTCCTTGATCAAATTTGCTAAATTTTCTGGCTAATAAAATTTGAAATAAAAACTTACCATCGTCATTCACAATAGTGACAACTGTCCGCTTTAATCTCCCAAGTTGCACACCACTAGTTGGTTCAGATAATGTCACCATAAACGTCTCATCTTTTTCGAATGTTTTGTCGTCAATCAACTCAATGGCCAATATTTTCACTGTTTCGCCATGATCAAAAATAACAGTGCCTTCTCCACCAATGTAATCTTTTCCGCTGACAGCTGATTGATCTGTGGTTGTCCATTTAACGGACACCTGACCGTCCGCACCATTTGCTCTTTGGAGTTCTATCTCAGCAATACCACTGCTTTCTTTGTAGATGTTACTTGGTTTTGTGAATTCAATCGTGCCTGGCTCTGTTGATAAAATGAAATGAAAATATTCAACAGCAAGGTCAAAGCTCGGTTTAAAAGACCCAGTGCTCCCCAAGATCCTTCACGGTCTCACAATGAATGTGTGATAATGATTTAGGCCTAGCAATCGTGAGGCTAAATTGTCTTTTCAATCACTGAATGAACGTTATTATATCATCGCTTTTGAACTCAAGCAACAGAATAATTGGGAGATCAGGAAAGCTCTGTTCCTTGGAGCTATTTAGGTTCCCACTATTATGTGTTAGAAATACGTTATTTACGGCAAATTTGATGATTTGATGGTTCACGCGCTTGCAAAGGATCACGGGGAGCACATTGTCTTTAAAGAGCGGATCCTCGCAGCAAAGGCACAAAATCCTGATTGGCTGGCTGACTAGCGTCATTAATCACTAATCACAGAATCCTAATTTAAGAATCATCTTACCATCATTGTCAATGATCATAACTTCAGTGACATCGTGTTTTCCAATCCTTACTGTTCTGTCTTGGGGATCAATGATCACTAATCATTAATCACTAATCACAGAATCCTAATTTAAGAATCATCTTACCATCATCGTTAATGATCGTTACTTCAGTGACACTGTGTTTTCCAATGCCAACAGTTCTGTCTTGGGGATCACTCCACAATTTGACGAAAAACGTCTCATCTGGTTCCCACTCATTGTCATCAATGATAACAATATCGATGTATTTGTGGGTTTCATCAGGTTTGAATTGCATCAATTCTTTCTTCCCAATGTAATCAGATCCAGCTTCGGCTGTACCGTCAATAGTTTCGAAGCTAAGAAAAAAGTACATGAAGCTGTTATACCGGGTGCAGTGACCAAAAAAAAAGATGAACCAAGACGATCCATTACACAAAGTAAAGTAGTCAACCGAAATGAGTGATTCAAACGTTGTTTGGTAGAAAAATAGCTGGGCTAACTCGCTACTATTTTTTCCTATTTTTATCAAGATTTCAAACTGGTGAAAATAAAGATTTAGTGAATACAGGCAGTTCTAAAACCCGTCGAAATTCATCAAAAACTGGGGATCGATTTTTATCAGCTGCAGTGCAGCCACACAATGAGCATATCATCCTGAGAATATGCAACTCAAATTGGATGCATCCAAACAATTCTCTTTGTGGTATTGTAATATTCCTTACTTCCGAAATAGAAAATTTGTTTTCGTCATTTAGAATTGTTATTGAATCGTGCAAGTTCGGTTATCTAGGTTGAATTTTATATAGTTTACTGTTTTTGCTATCTACTTGAACCGCTGGTTTGCTCATTAACTTGCCTTGATGATGTTCACAGCACGTACAAAAGAAATAATGAGCACAAACGAGTAACAAATTAGTAAAACATGTTCCTAAAATCAGGCATACATATCTGACGCTTTATAGCACAGCATTGTGGAGCGGAATCTCAAAAAAACATTTTGCTATACCGTCAAGTAAAATTTTGTTAAACCGTGCCCACAGTTTGACTTAATGCGCACAGATCTCTTTGGTCAGCTCTCAGAAATCCCTGCCCTAGATATCAATGACATGGACACAACAGCCTTGTGCAACCTCCTCTTATATGGCAGTTCACACTTGAATGTAATCACCAACAGAATGATCATGGATGCCACTATATCATCGTACATTGAGACAACTAAACGCTTTAAGTGAATTTCGAACGTTAAATGCAGCAGCCCCTCCCCCATGCCTTTTGTTCTGTTTTGTGTATATTGTAATGGTTAGTTTATTGCAAGTGTCTCTCATAGTGGGAACACGATTACCTTGCGTCTTTTCCCGCTATGAGGGGCTCAGTTAAATGTAAATAGTAGTTCATACTTTAAGATTTTATGCGGATAAAAAAAAAGCTAAATTAGAATGTGGGAAGAAAGTTTCACTGAGTTCAGAATAAATAAAATAAACATAACTCTAAGGATCCTCAATCTTAAATTTCATCAAAATATTTCTGTTCATATCAGAAATGAAATTGCACAACTTGAAAAAGGATTTTGTGAAATAGAAATTGGCACTGTGATGCCCAAAAAATTATTCAAAATAGAAAATTTGACTCACTGCACAGTTACAGATGACTTGGTGTTTCTTTTTCTTTCTATGCCAATATGCACAATCTTTTCACTCTCCAAAACGGCATAAGAAGTAGCTGTGAATTGGACTTTAGCTTTTGGAATTCCTGCGAAAAAGCCGACAATAAAATTAATTAATCTACTTTTTAACCGTGTTCTCAATGTGTTCTGTAATCTAGCATTACAGCCAACTTTGAATTAAGACCCTCGTTGAATTAGCAATGAATATATTATGTGAAGCAAAAGATATAAAGGGTGTCCCAAAAAACGCAATCTGATGTTAACAGAAAATATTCAAACTATAGAACGACTCAAGCTGATGCTTTTGGAAAAAACATACAAATTTACCCCCATGAGATGCAATTCATAAAAATGATAAAATAAGATCTCACAAATGTGAATTTTTGCTCATGTAACTGTCCCAGCACTTCCCAGTATTTGAAATAGGCCATACCTTATTAAATCGTCGATTAAATGATAAATATTTTAATTAATGTATCCAAACTGCAAATCATAAGAAAGAACATAAAATGTGCTTTCGCATGGTATGCGTCAAATTTTTTACGATATCATCATTTTCTGAAAAATGTCGCTTAAAGTTGGGTTGCGTTTTTTGGGAAACCCATACAATGGAAGTAATCGTTCCATTTTCTAAATTTAAGATGAAGGCACATCAAAGAATAGGCGGAGTTGAAAATCTTTTGATATATTTTCGTGATGGAAAGCCAAGGAACAAACTTCATTAGGAAGCAGTTGAAAATTGCGACCGATACTCAAATCAATAATTCACCTTCATGCATCAATATTCTCTTGTGCCACAACTGAATGTGATAAGAATAAACTCATACCTGTTCCGTCGAGATCAACAATGGCCAAATGACTGCCCGTCTCTTCAACATCTGACAGTTCATCGTAAATCTGTGAAGAAGAAATATGACAACTGAATCAATTGATTCTCAGGCTGCTTGATATCAAATTTGTGATAAACCTATTTTGATTGGTTCTGCTAAGAGGCACATTTTGAAGGAATATTTCATTCCTTTTGACAGCAACAAGATTTTGCCAAGAATATAAATTTGTTTTTACTTCCTTGAAGTTGGTCCTGCCATTCCTTCATCTTAACTGATGGAAGTTAAGAATGGCGGGAATATCTTCACGTGATGTAAATTAAGCAAAACGATCACTTCTCGTTCCTGACTCACTGTTAGATACTAAGAAAAGCTTTAGGAAGAAATTTAAGGACTGACTATTTCAAGATTAAAATATTAATCAACTCGAGATACCCTCATAAAATAAAAAATCTTTCTCGAAGTTTATTCTCCTTGATTTGCAAATGTTCACATTAGAATCTTATTTTAAAATATATTTTGACCAAAATAAGAATTTTCACAGCCCTCACCGAAGATTCGCTTGCACATAAGGTCAAACTTGAAAGGGATCTTATCAAAACGCTTCCTTTATTAAGTGACATCATTTTTGCAAGATTTCACAAGCAGCATTTTGGTTGGTCATTGCTGTGTTGTAAACATTCTGGTGGCCCTATTTTCACGTTGTTTGCCTTTACTCGCGGTGTCTCACTTTTCCACGCAAATGCAACAACGGAATCTGTTTGACCTATCTTGTGATAAAGTAATATTTGTTCGCTATTGTTACTGAGTTATTTATACAGCTGCTTTGAATTGTTTGGAAACAAGAAAATAGATGATCCCAATATCATCAAAATCGGATGTATATCCTTTAATTGTAAACTCTTCTAATGTAAACAATTTTCTCTGGATTCTGAATTTTAGAACTCTGGTTTTGATTCAGAACAATTTTTTTGGCTCTAAGCCAGGATTAAAAAAAGCTCCACATATTTTGATTAACTGACCTACATTCGATAAAACCTTATATTTGTTGGTAAACTCGTTAGAAATGTTACGCAATTTGGGTTATCTACATTTGCATATGGACTAATCGACCATATAAATCGCTTTGTTCGTCCTGGCAAATTTTCGGTCTCTGGCACCTGAGATAAAAGCAACATACAGTTTGTTACTCAAGTCATCGACCTTTCTCATTTCACGTCATGGTCTGATAATCCACCATATAGCATCCAAAGAGGTACCGCCGCATGATCGTTTTCATGCAAAAAACAAACCAAGATAACACACATTTTGACAAATTTAGACACCCTATTTTGTGATCTCAAAACTGCTCAAAAAGGGGACTACCAGATAAGAGTCCACTGGGTTCTCTCCGATGTGAAACATGCATAACAAAATCAACGGCATGGTTAATGAATCAAGTTTATAGCTTGGTCGATCAGTTGAGCAAACAAACTGATTGTAACTGATACAAAATCAACGCCATGGTTAATATATTAAGTTTCTAGCTTGGTCGATCAGTTGAGCAAACAAACTGATTGCTATTGATACAAAATCAATGCCATGGTTAATGAATCAAGTTTCTAGCTTGGTCGATCAGTTGAGAAAACAAACTGATTGCTATTGATACAAAATCAACGC
Organism: Aurelia aurita; assembly: GCA_004194415.1. Classification (NCBI taxonomy): domain Eukaryota; kingdom Metazoa; phylum Cnidaria; class Scyphozoa; order Semaeostomeae; family Ulmaridae; genus Aurelia; species Aurelia aurita. The sequence continues at coordinate 667,186 of REGM01000083.1, read as the reverse complement.
CATGGTTAATGAATCAAGTTTATAGCTTGGTCGATCAGTTGAGCAAACAAACTGATTGCTATTGATACAAAATCAATGCCATGGTTAATGAATCAAGTTTATAGCTTGGTCGATCAGTTGAGCAAGCACACTGAATGCTACTGATACAAAATCAACGCCNTGCTATTGATACAAAATCAATGCCATGGTTAATGAATCAAGTTTCTAGCTTGGTCGATCAGTTGAGCAAACAAACTGATTGCTACTGATACAAAATCAACGCCACGGTTAATGAATTAAGTTTCTAGCTTGGTCGATCATTTGAGCAAACAAACTGATTGCTATTGATACAAAATCAATGCCATGGTTAATGAATCAAGTTTCTGGCTTGGTCGATCAGTTGAGAAAACAAACTGATTGCTATTGATACAAAATCAAAGCCATGGTTAATTAATCAGGTTTCTAGCTTGGTCGATCAGTTGAGCAAACAAACTGATTGCTATTGATACAAAATCTATCCTTGTTCATTGGGCAGCTTATTTGCCCAGAGCATGATTCCAACAGCGAATAACAGCTTCAGCAGAATATTTTACATTTTAAGTAATCCTCTGAAATACGGAATAATCGCAATAATATGCTCACGAAATGTTTCTGCTGATCAAATACATTATTTCCCTTCGCTGTGGCTTGCAGGATTATAATATTTTTGCAGCTTGCGAGCAATGATGTCAAAAACAACATTATCGATACATTACAAGGTTGACGGATTAAGTGAGAAATCCGACCGGGTGAGTAAAAATAATCGCTGCTTACCAAAATTTATGGTTATGAGTCACACCTCAATTTCGATAACATCAGAGAGAATTTTTATAAAGAAAAGGCTAACTTTGACGTGAAAGTTTATTTCGCTATAATGGGTAACAACGTTTCAGAGTAATGGCTGGTTGTGCTTGTCAAGACTTGAACATGTCAAGGCCCGATAATTGCATAATAGATACTATCAGTGAAAGCAAAACAACCTATGCGGTTTCTTTGAAAGTTAGGCTTCTTCTCTACTTAAAATTCGATGAGCGACATCTGCCTTTAAACAAAAGTGCTGCCATTAAATTGCTTGCTGTACTAAATATCCCAAAAAGTATAAGCATTCTAACAGTCACTTTCGTGGAGCCTCAAAGAAATTTTGATTGGCAAATGTTTGAAATTAGAAGCTTCAACTTAGTATTTAATAACCAATTTTTAAACTCAGCATGACGACAACAGATGATATATGGCAAGCCAAAGTCATTCTTTTCACTAGACCTTCGTAGTGAACCACATATTCAGTTATGATTTGATGGCGGGACCGAAAGTCCAAGTTGAAATTTCAATTCTCCAAAAAAAGGAAATTAAGAATGACTGAAATGACTAACTGTTCAAGTCTTTATACGTTTTGGCCACCCAGTAGAAAGAAACAGATGAAGGATAAAAGACAAGAAAATTCGAAATCACGACGACTTACCGACTGAAGTTTCGGTTCAACACGCGGCACAACTTTGCGGCCACCACCAAAACTTCTCAATGCGCCAACTCTGTAGAAGCCATAATTCCTTGTTCTTGTCGACTCAATCCTCAATGCAATCAACTTCGCAGCCTCTTTTTCGCTGATTCTCGGGTTTCCTGTCACTTCCTAAAAATGGAAAGCATATTATCAATGAGTGAAAGCAAAGGACACCTTCATTTATGGGTTATTATGGTGTTGCTTTTCAATACAATTTTCAAATTCTTCGCCACAAGAAGACTAATTACAAACGATCTCTAAAGTGAGACGAGGTTCAAGTACCACGATTGAACTCCGTTCTTTTAAATTATGACCTTATTAGCATTTCTAGTACTGAACTGTGCGACTGTGAACTGTGATACTGTGAACTTTGCTATTTTGGGCCTTGCTACTTTGAACCTTACTAAATTGACCAGACCAACACAAATCTCCTTTCCCAGGCACATTGTGGGGAAGAGAAAAATCTTTTGTTTCTGTCAGGTACATTTAACAGCTCCTTTGTTTGGCAGGCAGCACCTTTATTAAGCGTTCCCTTGCTATCTTAGCTTGTGTTGTCAGGCACAAAAAAGATTTATAAAGGCCTTAAATTGACTAGTCCAACTTCAACCTTGCTTAACAATTACTGGCCTACTTTTTCTTTCCAAGAGACAAACAGTTTTTCCAATCATCATTACAAGCAACTTAGATCTTCAACTTTCATAAGCCAATCTAGATTGCTTTTCCTATCACTTTTAACCGATAAATAATGATGAAATGAAGTTTAAAGGAACAATAAAGCATTGAAAATGTCGGATCAAAAAATGACGAAACACAAACTGTAACATATCCTTTCGAAAATCGCAATCAAAGGTCCACATGAAAAATACCGGGTGAGTCAGAAAAATGTTTAGATGTATGAAAAACTGTAGCTTTCAACCTATTCATTAGATTCGTATTAACTGATATTCTTTGGGTAGCTAGCATGTCAACAAAGATACAAAAATCTAGTTTGTCGAAATCGGTAGGGTATCTTTCTCAAATTACAAGCTATCTTATAAAAATTTGTCATCTCAAAATCCTTCAAAACAGGCCTAAAATCCTTGATCAAATTGACCAACAATTTAGCCCTGCAGCTATCTAAATCAAGTTCTATCGATCTTATTGCTCGAACATCTTACTTGTTGTTGTTGTTGCTGTTGTTGCTGTTGTTGCTGTTGTTATCTCATTTCAAATCGACTAAATATCTAGCTTTCTATTTACAAATGTACAAAGAAAACTAATCTAAATCGATTGCAAAAATGCATAATAGAAATAAATTACAAAGTATTAAATGAAAAGGAATAAAATTTATTTGGTATTTTTACAAACGCTATACACAATATAAGACAAAAGATTCAGTTGAATTTGCAGACATTACATTGACAATTCGGACCATCCCATTTTTTAATCATTTGTTTGAAAATATCACTAAATAAAGAGGCTTCTGCATATTTTCATACACTTGGGACTGCCACGCAGCCTTTTTCGTCTATTTTCTGTTATCATCAGGCTGGATGAGCATGGGTAGTAGGCCTTAAAGCTCCTTCGCTCCGCCCTGTCTCCTTTGAAGGAGCTTTAAGGAACAACATACAACAACTTCAAAAAACATGGCGCTTGGATAGTTGAGCGGAAAGCGATTGCAGCCTTCTGAAAATGCAAAATCGACAGGACAACGGAGAAGATCGACACAGAAAACATGCAGAAAGGTAGGCCTAATAGTTGTGATTCTTGATACCACTGGATAAACCCAAAACACATTCCGCTTTTCCTACTACCCATGGGATGAGGCTGCGCGCAGGCTAGAGGCTGGATCACTAGCAAATTTGACCAAGGAACTGGTTTTTCATTTCTGACGTGTCAACAAAAAGCAATTATAGCAGTTCAAAAATAAGTTTTTCATAAAACTCAGATAACACATCACACCAGTTAAACTAGGCCTTACTGGTGCTTTATTGCAATACGTGTACACATTGCGAAATTGTTGATGTCTTCGATATAACAAAATATAAAAACGTAATGAAACTGGAGTTGATACAGCCAGGGGGAGAGGTGAAGTATGGTATTCTATTACGGCAATACGCCATCTTTTAACAGAAAATACGAAAATCCACCAATCGCGGAAAATTCCAATGACTGAAAAATAGCCTTTAGAATTGTGGGAAATTATTAGTACCATTGGGAAAATATTGCTAATGTCGACGAGAAACTAGCAACTCTTATCAGCACAAGGAAATATAGGCGTAAATTTGCTACAGAAACTCGGCGTCACTCACCCAATTTAAATATGAAATTAAGAATTGGTCCACGTCAAGTTGCCCATGCAGAAATCGTCCAACTTTTAAAAGAAATTTGGGCTTTATTCGACTCCATATTTTATGAGAACTAGCAACTCTTATGCGAAAAAGGAAATCTTGGCGTAAATTTTGTTTAAATCTTGCGAATGGTTTAGGCTTTTTCAATGAATCAAGCGTTTTCATGTTCATACAAGAAAACATAGGTCTAAACATATTTCCGAGGAAGAATTCCGCTGTTTTTAACAGTCTTTAAACGTCCTATCATGCCCAGTAGTTGATATAAGATTAAAAAAGTGCATTAATCCATCTATTCGTGATAAAAATAACCGAATCTTTTAAAATTAAAGCTTTCCACTCAGCAGTTTTTAATATATTTATGAATCAGATGTGTTTTCAGCGATTTTTAACTCGAAAGGCGTTCAGTGTATTATATTGAGAAAATAATCATATTTGATCAGTAGATCTCAAAACAGATTTGAATATCGACAAGCGATAAATCTTGTGGGACTTCAGAGATAGCAGTTCTTGATTCAGTTATGTTGTCTTTCTATCTGTTAAAATCATAGTCAATGGTTAAAATCGACCTTTTGAATAATTAAAAAGTTACGAGAGACTGTGTTTTCAAATTAAATCTCCATGCAACTGAGTTTCTAGCCAAAACTTTTATCGTGACAACAAAAACACGCATATAAGAACCACAACTTTTGAGAACCTTTAGGCTAAAATTTTGGAACAAGCTTTTCTCAAATTTGTAAAATAATTGTATTAAAACTGGAAAGAAAGATGTTTAAAGGTGCTAGATGCTCAAGCCACTTGCGGTTAAATTCTAGCCAATCAGATAGCAGCATTTCCTGTTGACGTAGTTGAGTTACCCAAATATGGTGTAACTTCTGTTGTCTTCTTTGCACGGCTATTTTTATCAAAGGTTTATATCTGCTTACATTCCCTTTAAAGAACGCCGGTCAACCAGCATCCTTTGCGGTCACGCTTTGCAGAGAATGTTGTCATATTAAAATGGCCGCCGCAGTCGAAAGGCAACAAGCGAAGCGCGCAAAGGATGCTGGTTGATTGGCGTCCTTTAAAGGTGTTAAATGCACAAGCACGTAATTCTTATGGTTTTTGTACAGTCATGTGCATTATTTTAAATTTCGTAACCCTGAAATAAAAACGTTTCCTGGCCTAAGCTCAAAATGTGGTGTTAGGTGTTTACTGTAGTCTTGTTCCTCTCTTTGTCCCTGTGCCCGGTGTCCCTTGTATCCCTATGCACTGTAAAACATCACCAACGCAACAACAACAACTTTCATGGGTACAGGGACACAGGGAAGAATTAAACACATCAGCTGTACAGCTGCCTTAGATCTAACCTGTATAATAAAAAAAAAACCACTGTAGGAAAGATCGCTGTAGGATTAATCCCGTCTAGATAGCTGCTACGCATGCGCTTTGCAGCAAAAACCGTAAAGAACTGCGTGCAGGTTTTATCCGGTTGAACACCTAATTAAAAAGTGGATACGCCTGGAAGAAAACATCCCCTCGTTTGCAAACTCCGGCATTGTGGAATCCTGTGAAGTAAATTAAATAGCGGCTTCGAATCCTTCGAATCAAAAGGCAGAATCCCACCAGCATGAAATAGTAAAATATTAGGTCTGCAGGCGTAATTGTTATTAATAAGAAAAGAAAAGAAGCTAAGAAAAACACCTGCTCATGGATACATGTTTGACAAAATTAAACGATGAAACGACTTGAAATGAGAATCACGATCAATCATTTATATCAGCTGCAATCAACGGTTTTTAAGAACAATTAAAATGGGTTCCTGATTAGGAGGTTGCTCGTGTGAGTGAAGAGGAGGAATCGAAATAAAAAGTTCAAATCAAACCGAAAGATCCCGCTGAAAAGTCCTTCGAATTTGAAAGGAAAGAACTGCGTGGAAGTAGATTCAAAGCAGCCTCCATACATAGGCCACATTTGAATCTTTCCAATGAAAATAATAGAAAATCGCGCTAAAGATGGCGCCAGGGAGTTTCTTACCAAGATCCTTTGCGTTCTATGATAAATTGACCAATCAAATCAATCGAATTCTTGCAGATAATTATGGTAAAAAAATTCCCTAACGCAATCCTTAGCGCAATGGTCTATTAGCTTCAAATGATGGAATAACTTTCCATGATTACTTCTGAGCCAATATAAATCGTGAGAATCAGTCATTTACTAGAAAAAAGTCGCTCACTCCAGACCCTTTTGCTAAATAGCTTGAAGGTCTCGTTTTGATGGCAATCTCTGCCCAGATGAGTACGAATTTGAATCTCAGCACCTTGATCATTGCACGAAATCAGGGAAGTTTTGATCATTTGCAAAATGTGTCTGATCATGCCTCTCCACGTCTGCAATCTATCTCGTACACAGTGATCTGTGACTTTGAACTGCATCGCCCACTTAGCCAATTCCTAAACCTTAACACTCGCCCACTCAAGGACTAAAACCAAGGGCCTAAAACCACGGGTATAAAAGCATAGGCCTAAAAATACGGGCCTAAATTTAGCTCACCTTCATAAATGTAACCACATCTGGATGATGTTTCTTGAGATAATCTTCCTTTAGGAGTTCCATCGTACCTGAAATAAGGACAGAAGTAATTTAGTTATACTAAGTAAGTATAGCGTTGCTTGATCGATAGGTTCTTTTTGAAGGAATGGTCGTTTATAGGTTGTGGGGTACTTGAAGGTTATGCGGCTATGAATGAGTTTGTAAACGTTTATTTTGAAGCAAGAGATGACAACTTCTGTAATTTCGGGCATTTCACAGCATAGGCCAGCATAGGCGTCAAAAAGGTGATGTAGATGGCCATTACATCTTTCTTTGGATTGAATAACATCAACGGACCTAAATAACTAAAATATTGTTTCCTTTTTCATATCATATGCTCACATGAAAAGATGTATTACATTTCTTCATTTCTGATCGGAATTATGTGGAAAAAACATCCAAAATTGATCGAAGTCGGTATGGTTTCACTTTCATATAGCAGAACAAGTTCGTGCTGCATGCGATGCCAGCAACGTCGTTACTATTACTAAGCTAACTGAAAGCTAATCAACTTCTTGAGAATGAGAACTGCATGACGCTTATTGCCATTGATTTTTTTCATAACATTTTCTTTTGCCAACATTTTGCCACGATGGTTGGGTTGGGTCATTCTGTCTGCTTTCCGTTCCAAAAACTCTGTTTTACCGAGATTTCAAGCTGCCTTAGCATGTATTGACCTGCCAGCGCCCTACATTCAGGTCTCCTAGAATCAGTCAGTTAAAGACCCATAGCTAACCATGATCCTCTGCGGCCTAAATGTCGACTTTTGTATGATTGATATGAAAGTCATTTCTGGCCTCGGGGGTCTCTGATATTAAACGAACATGGGGATGTCCCATCTGGTCCCATCAAAGGGTAATATAGTACTTTCTTCTTAACTCAAGTCTGGCCAACGTATATTTTTCTGGCAATATATATCTAGAAAAGGGATTGATTTTATAACAATGTGGTCCAGGCAAGGCAAATTATATGATAATTCTCGCCTACAGAAAGCTAACTTTTGGCAATTTTGGTAGAGAAACAAGTACAGGCAAGGGTATCATTTTCGAAAAAAACTAGTGTAGACAACGCCCAGACAACGGTACAATATTTTGAAATGGTGGCAGAGTATATCCCTCCTGTATCTGCTAAGAATCAATGACAGCTTGAGTTTTTGTTTATACATAATGCCATCACCTGTCTTATACATCTGTCTTCAAAATTTGACCAAAGCTATCAAACAGAATTTTTATTTATCACAGAGTCACCTTCATTCATTTACTAAGCTGTCCGACGTCCTAATAAACTTCCCTGTTCTGACTTCTAAGGCTATAAATGATACATAATAATAAACATAAACATCATCAAAGGTACCAACAGCATCCAACTATAGGCTAACTACACTACACCTAAGATTACACTATATCCACTATACAAACATAAAAGATGACAACGAAAGCAACGTCAGAAAATAATTTGATAAATTGTAATTTCAATTTGCTAGTTGCATGCTCTATAAAAAGGATTTTCTTTTGATCATGGCAATTTTAGATCCTTTTGTGACCAACATAATCTTCATTCAAAATTTGTCTAGGAAACGGTACAATTTTGGACATGGTGGCAGGGCACACCCATACCTGAAATTTGACCTGTATCTCCTAAGAATCAATGAAAGATTGAGTTTCTATATATGGTACATAATTACACCTGTCTTCACACCTGTCTCCAAAATTTGACTAAACTTATCCAACAGAACTTTTGTTTATTGAAGAGTCACCTTTGCTTGCTCCTGCCTCCTAAATTTAACAGACAACAGCAAAGCTGGCAGACTTCCTAATCAATTCAGACTCTTTGTTCTGACTTGTAAGGTGATAAAGGACGATTTTCAATATGCTAGCATCTGGAATTACAATTTTCCATGGAAGGATTTTCTTTTGGTGAAGGTAATTTTAGATCCCTTTATGATCAACATGCTCTTCATTTCTTGGGTTTTAAATCTTTCATGAGATCCCAATTGTTTTGTCAAACATAATCTGACATAATCTGACATGTTCTTGCTGTCAACTCTAATCATATGGAATAAATTCCATGTTCTTGCATTGCCTGTATAGGAACTACAGAGGGGAGTGTATAGTTGAGAACAGTTTAATAATGGCAAGAGAAAACAGTTGGTTTTTCATTAATACACTGTTCTCAGGAAATAACAAAACACAAGTTTTCTTGCAAAGGACATTCAACTGCAAGACCTGCATAGAATGGATAACCAGTTTTGGTGTTAATATTAATAAGCTTGTTCTTTGAGTTCTAAGCAGCTTAGATTATTCAAGAAAACAAAATTGGATTACAAGCCAAGCTGTTTGAAAGTTTGATCCAAATTAAGAGAGTTCAGGAGAAACCAATATTTTGCCTTTTCATTATTTCGCTGGTGGCTTTAGCAACAGAATTTTTACCTGCTATAGGGCAATTGATATTAGATTAAAATTAAAGATAACAAAGTAGGTGGATCATCAAGACAGATGAATGAGGAAACCACCAGATAAAATGGGAGAATGATATATATATATCAAACAAGATTGTATATGGGTCAAATCTTTACAGGAGGGGCAAATCTTTACTCATTCGAAAAAGCGTACAAGAGTTTTTCAGAATAAAAGCAATTTTAAAGATTTTTGATTTTGTATGAGATTTTTTGGGAGTGAAATGCCCCTCCTCTTTACACATTTGGCATCAGCTATCATCGATGACTATACCACAAAAGTATCAAGGTATTAGATTTAGGAAGTGAATGAAAATGTTATCACATCTATTATTTGCTCCATGACTTTTTCAGACTCTTCTCTTGTACACTGGCGAGGAGATCTACCATTGTCATTGTGCACCCAGGGGGTTGATACTGATACCTGTTATGAAAAGGGCTCAAAAGGTTCATGCATGGGCCGCATGGGGTTTCAAGTATTACTTGAAAAAACATGACTATTAATGCATCACTGTGCATCATGGGGAATGGCCACACCCCTTTTAGAAATCATTACAGAACAAAAAATCTTGAGCCCTTATCATGTTGACATTGTAAGGGGAAGGAAGGGGGCATTGAGATTTTTGGATTGTCAGATCAAGATAATATTTTCGTGTTTATTTTTGCAATATATTGCTGGGGTTTTCGGATCTTGCCATTGCATTGGATTTCAGATCATTAACTTTGGATAAAAAGAGATCTGAATGGATTTTGGATTCCATTAAAATATGATGGCGGATTTCATTACAAATTCTATTGGATTATCAGTTTTCGCTGCCCCTCAATGCCCCATCATTGTCACATATCTCATACTTAGCAAGCTTAAAACTGATGTTTATTTAGCAGGGGAGGGCAGGGAGCTTTGTAGATTGAAGCCTTTTTTCAATCTGATGAAGTGCACAGAGAAAAACATTTTAGTCTGACATAGAGCTAGTCAACTTAGATGTTCAGCTACCAGGGGCAAGCTTCTGCTTTCTACAGGGAAGATATGGTACAACAAAAAATTCTTTGTAAGAAATTTACAAATAATTACCAAGCTCGATTCCATTTTGGGCAGAGGGGTCAACTTTTTCGCTGCAGAAATCTTTATCTGCTATATATGCGAGGATGACCATAACTGGGAAAAGCAGGAAAGTTATGACGGCTTCCCAAAGATCTACTATATTTTTAGAAAACACATTCAGCACAATGTACAGCCAGATATATGCAAAGATACAGAAAGATGCCGTCACAATGAACACTTTGTATGACTTGATACTTCTAGTTTGTCCATCGGGAATTGATACGATGCAAACAGCAGTGATGACAAATAAATTAAAAGCAGCAGAACCAACGATCGTGCCAGGTCCAAGTTCCCCAGCATTGAAATTATTCCCAACGATTTCGATGATAGAAAGCAATATTTCTGGAGCAGACGAACCCAGTGCCATCAATGTCAAATTTGCTACGGTGTCATTCCACACTCTGACTTCAACTTCCTCGAATGTTTTTCCATTGGAAGCTTTTCCATCTTCGACATTTGTGGCAACTTTAATTCGCTTTGTTTTGCTGGTGATCATCTCGATCGCACACATGAACAAGTCTGCTCCGATCGAAACGCCCATAAAACACCATAACAAAGTTATAAAATAGAGGAAACCTCGAGTTCCTTTGCCCCAAGTACTTTCGTTGAATATTGGCAAGAAAAGAGCTCCACTTGCGTTCCTGTCGCACATATACGAAGTTGGAAACATGTAAACAATTCTGGTCGGGATGGTTGTTGAGTTCGCCATTTTTTCTGTTTTTAATACTATCGACTTTTTATTTAGTACGTTTAAAAACAATCAGTAAGATGGTGGTCCAGCAACACTCATCTACAATCAGTTTGCAATCTGCCTTTGCCAGCTCTTGAATGAGATGTCAAGTCCTGCCTTCTGGTCTGTGCAATCTTGAAATTCTCTGCAGGCTTTTGTTGACATTTATCCCATGCGGGAGATATCTTGCAAATCATTTGGGTGTGCCTCGATTGCTGCTAACAGCTATAATCTAATCCGATCCCACCTGAAAGTCAATGGGTGAATGAAATGGCTTCTTTCCCATGGTTACACATTTATGTTTTCAAATATGACAACAACAGGTCTTTTATGTTCCCAAGGTGATCTCTTGGAGCCCTGCGCTTTTATGGAATCCCCCTTTTGTTAGTTCATTCACAGGGTGATGTCTACGCAAAAGTCATTGTCGAGAAATTTGAAAATTGTTCATCACTAGGCTTGGTTTTTTTACGAGACAGATACAATTTGAAGCATTGTAGTTACCTGAGATAAAATCATTTGTAGTCATTGTACTTTATGTTGTCTTTGTTTTTATCTCCAAGGTTGTGTTGGGGTTGTCACCGGTTGTCACCCCTCAGACTCAGACCCTGGCTCTGATTCGAGCTTCTTAATATTTTTGTGAGACAAACATATTCCTTCAGAGGTCTTTTTGGGGACTTTTGGAGAGAAAAAAGATTTTTCCAAAGGTGAACGAGAATTTTAGATAGTAACGTTCAAACCACACCAGCACCCCTTGAGCGTTATGTTATGACAAGCCAAATCGACCAGGGGTCAGGGCTCGCGGGCTTGATTTCTGCAATCTCACCGCTTTTGGCGCTAAAAACCGCAACTTCGCCATCAGGAGCTAAGCCACTACGAAGGGATTAGCCTCGTCTGAGAAAAATATTGCACAATGAGATGAAATAATAATGAGAACGAGATTCACTGGCCTAATGGCGGCAAAAAAACTTCTTACAGACAAAACAACGACACAGTTGATTATTGGCATCAAATGATGCAATCGAAGGCAGCAAGAAGAGAAGAGCTTTAATCAAACAGCCGTGCACGTTACTTATTGGCTATGTAAGTATTTCTGATCCTATTGCAAAAAAATGTAGCTTGACCATTTTGGCCCCAACAACAAAAATATTTAATTAATGAATAGTAATACAATAGTCTTGGGCGCTTGTGCATTTACGCACACCTGTGCCTATACTGATCCTAACTAAAAACCCTACTGATCCTTGTTGTCATATCCCTAACTTATTGTCATTTTGACCACCCCAGAAATAATACTTTTTATACATTAAAAACTTTCCAAACCCTTTGTTAATTCACCAAAATATTTGTCCTTTCCCCAGAAGTAACATAACAAATTCTAATTTCATCGAAANGCTATGTAAGTATTTCTGATCCTATTGCAAAAAAATGTAGCTTGACCATTTTGGCCCCAACAACAAAAATATTTAATTAATGAATAGTAATACAATAGTCTTGGGCGCTTGTGCATTTACGCACACCTGTGCCTATACTGATCCTAACTAAAAACCCTACTGATCCTTGTTGTCATATCCCTAACTTATTGTCATTTTGACCACCCCAGAAATAATACTTTTTATACATTAAAAACTTTCCAAACCCTTTGTTAATTCACCAAAATATTTGTCCTTTCCCCAGAAGTAACATAACAAATTCTAATTTCATCGAAAATGATTTCTAAATAATGTTAATTTCACTCCCGCTTTTAACCATCTCATTCTTGACCTCAGTCACCTCCTACCACATAATGCATCAATAGCCTAGAGAACTCACAGAGTTTCACAGGTGGACAGAAGGGGCCCCATGAAGTCGGTTGTGGTGCTCTTCAAAAATAAGCTGTAGGTCTCACATTTTGTGTGCGATTCTTGAAATTTCTTTGGATATGCAACCACAAGAGTTGGAGGAAACAGTCCTGAAGCCTATTGCATTTTAACTGAAAGACATATCGAGAAATGACTCAAAATAGATATGACATGCCACAATACCCAAAACCACTCTAGGTCTATTATGAGATTGTTTATTGGTGTACCTACTTGAACTTGTGACTGTTGTGTTGTTAGTTTTTTTTTGTTATATTAGCATCTCTTTGACAGCAGTGCACTGCCCAGTTGGGCACGAAGTTCTAAATGGGAAAATATTTCCAGAATGGGAAATTCTCCCGTTTGTTAGGCAAAAACGTTACCCAACAAGAAACAGGGATAAAAATAGTTTTCTGTCGAAAAAATGTGCGCAAAACTTGGCTCCAGTACAGTCCTTTTTTATTAAAATATTGTATTTGTGCTGAATTGATTGGTGATGAAATAGGAGCCCAAAATTGCACTGATTTTGCAGTACAGGATTTTCAAACAAATAGCATTTAATTTTTTCCCAATCTCAGGAAACCGTTGTCCATTTGGGGAACAGATTGTTGGAGCGCAGTGCCGGACTCTAATAAACGATAACGGGCTCCATTTCTTTCANATACATTAAAAACTTTCCAAACCCTTTGTTAATTCACCAAAATATTTGTCCTTTCCCCAGAAGTAACATAACAAATTCTAATTTCATCGAAAATGATTTCTAAATAATGTTAATTTCACTCCCGCTTTTAACCATCTCATTCTTGACCTCAGTCACCTCCTACCACATAATGCATCAATAGCCTAGAGAACTCACAGAGTTTCACAGGTGGACAGAAGGGGCCCCATGAAGTCGGTTGTGGTGCTCTTCAAAAATAAGCTGTAGGTCTCACATTTTGTGTGCGATTCTTGAAATTTCTTTGGATATGCAACCACAAGAGTTGGAGGAAACAGTCCTGAAGCCTATTGCATTTTAACTGAAAGACATATCGAGAAATGACTCAAAATAGATATGACATGCCACAATACCCAAAACCACTCTAGGTCTATTATGAGATTGTTTATTGGTGTACCTACTTGAACTTGTGACTGTTGTGTTGTTAGTTTTTTTTTGTTATATTAGCATCTCTTTGACAGCAGTGCACTGCCCAGTTGGGCACGACGTTCTAAATGGGAAAATATTTCCAGAATGGGAAATTTTCCCGTTTGTTAGGCAAAAACGTTACCCAACAAGAAACAGGGATAAAAATAGTTTTCTGTCGAAAAAATGTGCGCAAAACTTGGCCCCAGCACAGTCCTTTTTTATTGGAATATTGTATTTGTGCTGAATTGATTGGTGATGAAATAGGAGCCCAAAATTGCACTGATTTTGCAGCACAGGATTTTCAAACAAATAGCATTTAATTTTTTCCCAATCTCAGGAAACCGTTGTCCATTTGGGAACAGATTGTTGGAGCGCAGTGCCGGACTCTAATAAACGATAACAGGCTTCATTTCTTTCAAGCCACCGCTCTACAACCTTAAAGATTTGATAGTAATTTCCTTAGACATTTAGTGACATTTAAAATTATTTCATCCCGTAGAGTTGAACATCTGTGTTGAATATGGCAAAATGCTGCATATCATCAACCACATGTGCAAAAATCAAGCCAAGAAATTTCAAATCAGAAGCCAAATCAATCATTAAACTTGCTTGGCCGTTGGTGTTTAGTGACTTTTCAGAATACATGATCCCTTTCATAACATTATTATTTGTTGGCCAATATGGAGAAACTCCTCTTGCTGCTGTGGGGCTAGCTTTATCATTTTGCAACATCACAGGAGTTGCCCTTCTCATTGGTTTAGACACTGCAACTCAAACACTTTGTTCACAATCATACGGAGCTGGAAATTTCCAACGATATGGTGTGATTTTACAGAGAGCGCTAATTCTGCAATTGGTTGTGATCTTCAGCATACTTCCTCTTTGGATAAATTCAGAGAAAATATTGCTTGCATTCCATCAAGACAAAGAAGTAGCAAGGTATTTTTTGTTGCTGTCGATGGCGGATAGTTTGCTAAACATTGTGGGGGTGCGAAGCTGTTGTTTTTGTTGAAATCAATTGTTAAGCCCCATTATTTTCAAACAAAAGATTGTTTTCCCCAACATTGGGGCCGTATCCCCTCACCCCCTAATGTCCACCACTGGTTGCTCTTATTGCAATATGCAGGAAAGTCAATTCAACCAGCAGAAGTATTTTTATTGTGTACCAAAAATACTTCTTAAAAATAATTGTTTTGTTAAATGAATCCAAATTTCAACTTATGCTTTAGAAACAAGAACAGTTTTGACTTCTCTGCAGTTAGTGATCTGTTAGAAAATAGTTTGAAATTTAAAGTTCTGAAAATGGTAAAAAAAACTACTAATACTAGATAATTGTGTTAAAGATAGTTTCATGTAAATTTTTATCATGATTCCTTTTTGTCTCAGAATTTTCATTGCAGCTTTGATACAGTAGGTCAATTGATGATTAAGGTGATAGTCAAAATTTCCCTGATCACATCATTAGAGCAAACATGATTTCAGCAATTATTTCCTTCGCAGCAGCTGAAAGGACATTCGTCTTCTTTTTGGAACATCTTCCTTTCATCAAACAATTTGTTTTTAAGGAAAACAATGATCTTTTTTTTGAAAACAATGTGAACAAACAATGCATTTCAACTGAAACAATAGCTTCACCCCCCCCCAATATTTAGGAAAGTGTCCGCCACTGGGAACATCTTCCTTGCATCAAACAATTTGTTTTTATGTGGTTTATATAACTGTTCCCATTCAGAATGTTATAAATAGTGGGCATGTTTTTTATCATTATGGCTGAAAACACTTTTCAAGAGTTCTGACTTCCGAATTGACCTTGATGTCAATCTCAACACTTCCCAGCATCACATAATACATGTACACTAATACTGCATGTTCCTTACAATCAAAATTGATTCAATTGAAAAAACATCTTGATAAAAAACATTTTCCTTGAACTGTGCACCCCTTTGGATAAAGAGTTTATTCCACTTTAGATAAACCTCCAGTAAAGCCTCCAGTTGGTCACACCCTAATTAAGAACCAAACTCTTGATCTGGTCAAACTCAAGCCAAGCTCCTTGCTGACCTTTCAAACATTCAGAAAGCTAAATTAAAACAAGCCAACTTTTTATTTTCCCATTCATACACCAATATGCTGTTTTCTTTAAGTCAATTATTTTCCTAGTTCTCCTTAATTACTGGTTTGCTGGTCGGTTACTAAACATTGTACTTATTAATGATCAAAATACATTCAATGAAAGCTCTTCCCTTCAGCTGAGCAGCTTCTTAGAAGAAAACCTTATTTTGAGATTTTGAGTAAAAAAAGATTAGCAATCAATTATTCAGCCATCAATAAAGTGAACTACTCACCTGCTTGAATATCAACGCTTTAAGACACTGATCTTTCAAAATTATATAAAAAAGCTTAATTGAAACAGCCACAACTGCTCAATGTCCCATTAATAAACTGTTTTTGTTCTCTGTAATTTTCAGGTTGGCTGGCCAATTTATTATTTGGAGAGCACCTGCATATGTGGTAAGATTGACCTTTTCTTCTTGTGTTGTCTTCATTTTGCATGACTGGGATACTCAAACAAGGAAGGAAATTCAGAGACGGTGCCAACCTGGAGTGGACTAGGTGCTGTCCCGACTAAACTGGGGTGGAAAGAAGACTATGCTCAGCCATTTTAATGCACTTTTGCTTAAGAAGGAGCAATGACCTGAGATGATTGTGTTCACCGCATATTGGGGTGGATGTGTTCACCAAAGGCCACCCTGTGTCACCACTATTGGGAAAATTAAAGTGAAAACATTTGTTTGATCAAGTAACACAACTCCTTATAAAATAGCTACATTACATAAGAGCACAGGTCATACTTTCCCTTTTGTCTTGTTTCAGTCTTTAGGATAATGAAGTTATTAATCTGCTTTTAGTGTAGAAACATTCGTAATCTATATATATAATGCATTTTTTTATTCATGACAAAATAATAACGAAATACATGATGGGTCCTGCTCTATATTTTTGTAGCATGAGTCAAACATTCATTTTTTAAGTATGAAATTTTATGTAATTCTTTGTTATTGCAGCTCCAGGGAATATTTAGAACAATGAAATCCTATCTTGTATGCCAAGTGAGTACAGAACAATGTTTTACCTATAATTTCATTATGTGCTTCAAACAGATGCTGTTGCCAGCTTCAAACAGATGCTATTGTTTCCAGAACCATTTTTTTATAAAGAGTGGCAGTGTTGTAATAGACGATAAAGCTAAAGAGGGAGGCTCCAAAGACTCTGTTGTGTTTTGCTGCAAAGCATGCTGGTAAAAAGCTCCCTGACGAGCACCTAACCACATACAAATTTTGGTCTGCCATTTCGACTAGCTAGCTTGAATTCGCATCAAATGCAACATGGCTCGAAAGGAAACCTTCCTTTTGATTCGAATTGAAGTGTTAATTAAAGATTCACGATCGAATTACAAAATTTTCCTATTTGTTTACATGTCTTCCTTGCTTCGGACTTTACCACAGCTAGCTAGTCGAAACGGCAGACCAAAATTTGTATGTCGTTAGATGGTCGTCAGGGAGCTTTTTACCAGCATGTTTTGCACGGCCGTCATCTTTTATAGCGGTATTGTCTATTCTTAGAAGAGTCTCACATACAAAGGTACAGTGTAAAGCTTCAAAATTGCAACTGGAAATCTTTTGAATTTTTTATGATTTCATCAAAACCACTAAACTTGCATTGTAATATTCTTGAATGATTCAATCCAAATATTAGGATTGCATATCATTTCTTGTGACAAAATGATTATTTGGATTTTATTCTTCACAACAGCAAATTGCATTGCCACTAGTGGTCATTGGTTTTATTGGCATTGGTAGCTGTGTTTTATTCAATTTGATCTTAGTCTACTTTCTCAAGTATGGCATTGTGTAAGTAGATTTCAATATCCTGATCTGTGCTATGTTTCGTACTCCGAATACAT